>RXPK01002746.1:0-88306 GCA_004143645.1 Protaetia brevitarsis | reverse complement strand
TCTTTAAGAGTTTTCTCAATTATAAATATGCAAAACCACTTATTTCACAAATTTTGGTTTCAACTAAACGTACCAATTTTAAAATGATTTTTTGAGAACCATTATAAAATGAAGTGAATATTTATGCTATTTGATTCAAGTCTAAACTAATTGCGTAAATAGATGTTCCCAATACATCTTTAAGATGTTGAAACTTTTTTATGCCCACTGAATTAACGTTTAATAACACGAGGTTACACTTTGCAAGTCAGTCACATTGTGGTGGTTGTTTGGATATGTTAATACGGAGAATCAAACACGAAAAACAGATACACGTGCAATGCAGGTGGTGCATATAATGCAATACTGTATTAGAATAGGTGGGTTTCTATATTTCTATCCGAGGGAAAAATTCTGATTGGTGACGCTTCTGAATATCTAGAAAAATAGTAAATCCTGATATCTGAACAAAGAATTCACACGAAATTCTAGTCATTTCTGTTCTATTAAATACGCGTAGTCAACTCGTCTGGCAAAGTTTGGAAAAATCAACACTAAAATATTTGACTAGCGCAAATTAACGCCAACAACCGTAAATATTTTCAACAGTGTAGTTTGGCGAACTCCTAGTCGTGTGGATTGGGCAGATTAGTTTGGCTGAACTTGCCTATTCCTGATTCTGCATCGGAAAATGTGAGCACGTCAACGTGTACGAATGTTCGGCTAGATGGAGTTTGGCACCCATCCACACATTCGGGAAGGTATTTAGAGTGAGAGGGAAAGCTGTTGACAGCTGTCTAGTCTCTTACTAGTCATACTATTATACTACAGTTTTAATAACTGTTACATTGACAGTGGGTAACAGATACAAATTATTTACTGAAACTACTTATGTCGTATGCTGAAAATGACAGCTTTGCCAAAGATAATAAACAATTCAAAGTGTTTTTTTTTGACATTGATATGAGTGTAATTTTAGTATTCATTACTACATAAATTGATGCATTTCAAGTAAATTAAAGATCTTAATTTATAAAAATTAATCTTTGAAACTAATGTTGAGATAAAGTTAATTAAATAATTGCAAGTTATCCTAAACATTAAAAAGCTTACCACTCTTTTCTTGAATTTTACTAACGAGGGTAAGAAATGGTTATTGTTATGTGATGATCTGGTTTAAATGCGTATATGATTTTTTGTCTATAAAGAGGCAAATAAATTAGATAAAAAAATTAGATGATTTTTTTTATATATAATCATTAAAAGAACCACCCTCCTTCCTCACGGCCCTCAATTTGAAGCGATAAAGAATCCATACATTCCCAGTGGACCCTGTTTGTGCAATATATATCGCCTCATTGTAAATATTACTCATACAGGTGTATGATACTCGTAGATAATTGGATAAAAAATGGCGAACAAATTTGAGCAAAAAAATCAATTATGCTGTGACAGTAATGGATCATAATCAGTCATAATTTCTGTACCAACACCAACCTAATTCATGCAATTACTCAATGCTACCACGCTAAACTGTCATACCGAACGTTCGGTA
Organism: Protaetia brevitarsis; assembly: GCA_004143645.1. NCBI lineage: Eukaryota > Metazoa > Arthropoda > Insecta > Coleoptera > Scarabaeidae > Protaetia > Protaetia brevitarsis. Next base: position 86,772 of record RXPK01002746.1, on the reverse strand, counting down.
AAGTTCGGCAAGCCCCGAATCGGTAGTTGCCAAACATTCGGAGTTCGGCGAACTTGGATTGTGTGGACGCACCTTAACAAAGTGTCTGTTTTCGTACTCAGAAATTACGTACAATCCCAAATATGCTTAAATATACGAAAATGTATTTAAAAATTTGATCATATTTTCGGTGAAACCGGAAATGATAAAAAAATTATAAGACAGGTTAAATAATTGAAAAATTGATCGAATTTTGTTAAAAAAATATTTGTAAAAATCTCTAAAATCTATGGACTGGGACACCCGGTATATCAAGTTAATTTTTTAATTTAAAACGTTTTATTGCAGATCTCTTAATTTCATAATTTATAGAAGAACAATCAACTTTGATGATGATAACTTTTTTAAATGGTTTTATTTATCGTTTATTATTGCTTGTATTTACATAAATGTTAAATCATTACATTTCAAAATAACCTCAGACTATATTTAATTTATGATTCATTTTGTTACATTAAAACTTTTAAAAATTTCAAAATCCAAATGTTTCGCTCTGAACTCACAACGCAGTGTCGTTCCCATATCCATTCACTATCGTTGTATAGCTAAATTCCGCCGTTGAGATCGGTTATCGCGTTAAACGCCGCCGCTGTGGTCGGAGAAAGCTTCAGGCATTGACGTCAATTGATTCAGCGGCGGCCGGCGGCTTGCCTTTCCTCCCATAAGGTTAGTTAGCGTTTGTGCATGTGTGCGTAATTCGTTCTTATTATCTCGCTTTCTCTCTCTCTGGCACTATCGATGTGTGGAAACATGCCGTTTAAATTGTCTTTATGCGTGCCATGAACTTAAAATCTGCGACATGGGCATATTTTTCCTTCTGATTTTTCCGATAGTTTTGCGTCCTTTTTTTGCTTTGCGCGTTTAGTACACAGCATTCAGGTATCTATGGTGATTTTGCGACTAGTATAATCGCGTCTCCGCTTCATTTATTGTATTCGCTACAAAGTTCCCGCCGTTGCAGGCTGCTCCCTGCAATAATACCTTTGTTTGCTTCGGGAAAAGGCGTAAAACTGTTCAGATAGGTACCTCTTTTTGTCTCGGCGTTTATTATTTTTTTTCCACTTATTTTCTTATGCACATACAAATGTCGGTATGCGATGTGATCTTGTGTATCGGTGCAGTATATCGGTTTGTTCCATTACGCGGACCACGTGTAGTTATCCGTTCAATAATATGACGGGATGACTATTTTTATTGTGATGATGGATTGCCATTTGTTCTCCAGTTTTGTGCAGTTCCATAAGGTAAATGTGTGCCACTTATTTTTGACTGGAAATTCGTTGTTCATCTGCGAAAAAATCGATAAAGATGATCGATATTTTTTTTCGGGTAAAATTAATTCGTTATTCTTAATGTAGAACATTTTTTATTGTTATTCCATTGCGTGATGATACTACAAGCACGCATATATGTAAATAACCCGAAAGATAGTGGTATGTATTTACAGTACACCAATAATAACAAATTCCGGGAATCCCTGTTATTCAACTATCAGCTGACATGTAAGTGAAGTTGACACATCGGTATCTAAGATATTTTATGATAAGAAAACAAATTTGTTTTTTTCTCAAACTTTAATTTTTTTTTTGGTAATAACCTGTAATTCTTGGAATTGTTATTTTTATTATTGTGTTTACTTGCAACAGCTTCATAGATATAACTGGTGGGGGAACCTATAAAATGGCGAGATGTATGTAGTATTATTTCTTTCAAATTTAATATCTCCGATAATTTGAACCAGAATCCCTACGTATTTGTATAGAGAAATACAGTTGCGAATAGACATATATAACTAGAATATAAGAAGCAAAAGTATCATAACTTTCATTTAACATACAGGCTGATTGAAATTAAGTGCGCACCATTCCTGTCTCTGTTATTATGGATTCTAGAAAGTCGGTTAAATTAGCAAAGTATTAGTGTTTTTAAACGCTAATTAATATGCAATATACGAAAAAGCAATTGTATGACGCATTTCCGAGAAATTTTTAAATTTATATTTTTTTTTAAATTGAACATCCTGTATATTGTTAAAAAAATTGAAGATATTTTAATTTGTGATGCAAAAGTTTTAATACAATATTGTCTTAAAACTAATAATAAAGAAGTTATGGTGATTTTTAATCGATGCCAAAGATATGTGAAATTTCACTTTAAGTCAAAACAAATAGTATGTTGTTTGAAACTGTCAAAAACGCACTGAGCTCAATCTTTTACACGTTTAATTATTAAATAAAGTTGGTTACTCCATTTTTGTGTTGTGTTCCTTACTTCTAATTGTTATTATTACAGTATTATCCTTAGTAGCTTGAACAGTTTGCGTTATATTTAGTTCTAAGTATTAGATAATATCTCACTATGGTATTTTCTCATTTGGAGAAATGCGATATGCTAGAAGCACACATTGTATGCGGCCAAAATTCAATAAGGTCTGTCGAATATTATGCAGAACAGTATCCTTTACGATAGCATTCAGATTGACGTTACTTTCGAAAACTTTACAGACGATTTAGGCAACACGAGTGCTTATTTAAGAAGAAAAGAACAAAGAAAAATAGCATTATCAACGAGGAGGTAGACATTACAGTGTTAGCATATTTTGAAGCCCATCGCGAATTTTCCATTAGAAATGCTACTAAGGAATTGGGTTTAAGTTATGCGTTAGTTTAAGAAGAATTTAGAATTTTAAAAAAGCATAAATATATTCCATTTAAGTACCGAACTTCACAAACATTACAACCAGGAGATTCGAACAATAGGTTGCTTTTCTGTGAATGGTTTATTAATTTTTGTGATGAAAATTTGAATGGAGCATAATGTATTTTATGGAGTGATGAAACAAATTTCTCCAATAGAGGAATGTTTAATAAGAAGAATGAACACTATTGGTCGCAAGAAAAATTATGCATAATGCGTCCACGTACTGCACAAGCTCGATTTAGTTTTAATGTCTGGTGCGGATTAATTGGTGTTCTACAATGGTACATTGACAGGAGAAAGAAATCTGTAATTTATTCGTACCGTTCTAGAGGATTTCCTTGATAATGCCAATTACCTGATGTGCCAAAATTCGTACTTTCAGCAGGACGGTGCTCCGGCACACAACTACCGCATCATCTTTGCCGATAAGTGGATTGGTACAAATGGGCCAATTCGATGGCCAGCACGCTCTTCTGACTTTTCACATTTAGACTTTTTTCTTTGAGGATATTTAAAAGAGATATACACAACCCGGTACAACAACGTGAACGAATTGCAAAATAAGGTTAGGGAGCTTTTCCGCCAATTGGATGGAAGGACAATCTTAAGACCTACCCAGAGTGTACTTAAGCGGGCACGAAAATGTACTGAGAATGAAGGTGATACCTTTGAGCAGTATTTATAAATTACGCATTTACTTTTTCCTTTTCAATTTAATTTCAACGACATTATTTTAATATGTAATATGTTAAAATAAACATCAACCACAAAGACTGTATCTGTTTTGTCAAAAGTTGATTCTTTATACTGCTCTACATTTTACAAAATAAAAACCATCATAACTCCTTTATTATTCGTTTTAAGACAATATTGTATTGATACTTTTGCCTCATAAATTAAAATATCTTTTATTTTTTGAACAATATACAGGGTTTCAAATTTAAAAAAAAAATTAAATGCCAAATTTATTAGAAATGGTTAAAAGGTTTTGTTAAAAACACTTTCTTATAACAAAAAATCGACTGGATTAACGTCTGGTAATCTGGGGGGCCAATTTTTAGGAAATTGTCGGCTGATAACACGGTTGCCAAAAGTGTTCCTTACAAACTGTCTTACTGGATTGAAGATATGCGGAGGTGCACTATCCTGCATAAATATGATATTTTCAATGTCGTGTTCTTACAACAACGGTATTGCATAATCACGAAGCATATTCAAATAACGCTGGTCAGTTACCGTAACTGGGCTTGTTCTTCCATTCTCAATCTGTTCAAAAAAATACGGGCTTATGATAAAACGTGATGTAAAGCCGCACCAGACGGTCACTTTTAAATCGTGAAGTCCTTGTTGAATATTCACTTGTGGATTATTTATTGACCAAAATTCGACAATTGTGCGTGTTCACACCACCATCAAGTTCAAAGTGTGCTTCATCAGTCCAAAAAACGTTGTCAAGCTACTGTGGATTCACTTGAATTTCCGCTATTGTTTGTAAGGCGAAATCATTTCTTTTAATCCTATTAGCTTGTTGTAGTTCAAATAGAACCTGCATCTTATATTGATACATTTTAAGTTGCCTTCTAAGAATTTGCCATACATTGTCTTATTTAATTCCAAACGTCCAGCTATTTTATTGACACCAGATGTTCTATATTCGCTTTCATGTGCTAAGTCTTGCGTTTCTTGTAAAACTTCCGCAACTACAATATCAGTGATTACAGAAGGTTTTCCTTATTTCTTTCGATCCATCACAGAACCAGTTGCCTCAAATTTTACTATGAGTTTTTGAAAAGCACTCAAATAACATGGGCAGCTCTTGAACCATTTAATGCACGAAATCGTCTTAAGCCTGCCATAAAAACTCCATCCACATTCATAATAGCATTGAACGAGTCTAATGCGAGTTTGCAGAGACAAAACCATTCCTTTCAACAAATAAATCCTCTTCCAACACCAAAAAAACGGTGTAACATGACACATACAACGTTATAACACGCACTTATTTGTTACCGAATTTGTTGCTATGACGACCAAAAGATGACAAATAAATCCCATTATTCATGTGACCGGGTACTAGTATTATTTTTACAATATTACAAAATTAACGAAAATATTATTATTTAAATTACTACTTACTTTGGAAAAACCCTATATATGGTGGACCACTTCAGGTTGATGACATTAGCCGCGTATTGCCGAAGTGAGGGAAAAAGCATTAGAAATATTTTAAGCCATTCTTTTGGAGCGCATTTATTGTTGGTTTTACATTGAGCACATTTTCACTTATAATATAATATAAGTATGTATATATGTTTTCTTCAAAAATTGTTTAACGCTCTTGAGCTGGCCTGATAATGTTCTATTGAGGATGAAATCGGTTGTCTTATATTTAATAATTTAGAGAATTTGTGAGGAATTGAACTCTTATTTTACTTCTTCACACATTTTCTAGCATATCTACTCACACGTAGTTACAATTGATTATATGAAATTTAGGTACACGTCTGGCGCAATTTAGTCTACAGTTTAAGCAGTTTCCATGGAAGATGTGAACGAGAATTGTGGCGTTTGTATGTCTGTATGTTGAGGAGGGTGATGTTACCGCTGCGACCTAAGAGATCTATTGTGTCCCCTATTCTTGCTGTTTTACAGCTGGCCTTCCAATCCTATTCCTTTCAAAAAGTGCAGGATATCAGAAGGCCCCAGGTTAGGTAAGTCTCCCTCTTCGATTTCACACGCAATTTGAGAAATGTGCTGTTTACTTTAACAACGAATATCAGTCGCTAGACCTATGCCCACGCTACATTTTAATTACTTCACACTTTTACCGGCAAGTTAAAGTAACTTTCTGATTTTGATATGGTTGCTCGAAATGTATGTACTACACTAGGACAATTGTTCCAATATTGGAGCAATTTGCCCACAATTGGTGTGCTGTTATTTCTAGCCTACTGGGATAAAGAGAATCACAATAGATCTAAGAAGATCGTACATCGAGAAAAAAAGATGTGCTGATTCAACCAATAATTGGTTCACTCGACAAATTTTTGTATTTAAATATGCTCAAACCACCGGAAAGTTTAAATCAATTACGCAGAATTAGTTGCACTTATATTGTTGAATCAATCCACAATTGTGGTTCATCCAATAATGTCAATGTTGAATTGAAATAAATGTTTGTTTAAATCGGTCGCACGTGCATTTAGTTAACTAATTTTGTAGTTACACTGACGGTTAAAGAAAATAATTGTTTGAATTAACATACACATTCGGCCAGTGAACATTTATAATCGGGGAATCAACCTATGCATAAAAACTTCGCCTTAGCTGCCAAACGCATTGCAATGAGGATGAGAAACCACACACATCACCCTTTTCACTCCTGGCTGCAGTCTTTTCAAACACTATAGGCGTTCAGTACTAATCTAGCGGCATTGATGAATGTAGGTCTTCGCTGCTATCACCTCTGTCTTCTTACCTCGGCCTTTTATTTATTTCTTTTTCATTTAATATATTCATAATCTTTTTGGCTATTCCATTTTTTTTTTCTTTTTATTTTAAATTTTTTTCGCTACAATGTTAATTTACACATGCGAATAAATAAAAATAATTAAATGTAGTAATAATTAATTGTAGTAAATTGGCCGTTTTAATCTGCTTTTCAAAATAGCCCGTCTCAACTGTAGCAACAGTCTTAAATATTATACGCAAGTGTGATTCCACGTGTTGTGTCATCAATTGTCAAAACGTAATGACGAACAATTCTGCTGCTTACACAGCAAACACTACACAATTGTTTTTGTAAAGCTTTTAGTAATGAGCGTATAAGTACGAGGACCGCAATAGCATGACCTACTGGACCTTCCGATTTGGCTTTGTTAATCTTTTATGACTTTATGATGAGCGCATACCCTTAATGACCTACGCCAAAAAAATATTTATGCTGACGCCAATAAGTATAACTACTAAAACAATTTTGCAAGTACATACAAGAAGGCCACATTAGGGGTATTGGCAGGGAAAAGAGAGGCGATTTGTTCGGGAATTCGCTAAATTAAAATAATAGTTTTAGTTAAATTTTAAAAAACTTCTTAATTTTTTTGCGAATTATTTTTATTTAGTTTCCTTATAAAGCATCTCTATTCAATTTAACATTTAAAAGTGTATTTTTAATAGATATTATAAGATTCCTTTTTTATTTCTTTTTAATATTTTATTTTTTAAGGTTGCAAATGTTTGTATTGTATTGTATTGATTGTTATCCGAAGTGTATTTATTTGGATATCTTGTTCCTACATTGCCATGTTTATTGTACAATCGTTAGTATGGAAAACAATAAGTAGCACTTAGTTCTGTATATTATAAATATTAAGAAAGTATGCATTGTAGCATGTAACATGAATGGGGTGCACTTATCATCGGTAAAAGTGTTTCAAGTAGCAACTCTGAAATGTTTACTCCGTGAGAGCGGGCTTGTGAATGCCGAGGCCAGGTGTGGCTCAACTTCGATCGTTGGGAAGGAGGAAGTGGGCAGTACAATTATGATCAGGGGCCCTATTCTCGAACTCGAGAGAAGTGAGTTGTTCGTGTAGGAGAAGGAGCGATCACATCCTACGGTCACTTCTCTCGGTGGTGCTAACCCGTATTTGACACCAAGCGATAACGCGATCCTATACTGTTCCTACACGATCCGCGTATACGCTGTTGCCATATATTTTGTACTGTTGTTTGTAAAAGACATTTGCATGCATTTGTTCAATATGAAATTTCCCGCTGCTATAAATGATTGCACATTTGATAAAATCCATATTTGACTATGTATGAGTTGTTAATATAAGGAAAAAAAAATTAAACAAGGTCTAGATCTTCACAGAATTCTTTAATAACATACGACTGATTATACATTTATTTATCAATTTTGGGATGGTGAATACATTACATGATATCGATCTGCCACAATCTAATTATTAAACAAAATCAGACAAAATGTCAAAACCACGAAGTGGTCCAGTAAGAATACTCAAAAGGAAGCTCGATTAGTTAAGTTTTATGCAACAAAAAACCCAAATTGCAAAGTGGGCAATTCACAAAAGATTTTACATTTAGAAAACGCAACATTTGTCAAGATCTTTTTTTTTTATTATTATTACAATTCTATTTCATGCCAGAAGGGGCTATAATAAAAGACTGGTACCATGGGCGTAAAGTAATATAAAATTTAATATCTGTGTCCAGTTGAAACAGGCAGAACTAAATCTTCAAACATTATACTAAACGCAATTGATGACAGGATCGTAGATATGATTTGGCTAACACCAGCAGTACTACGCTTTCCAATTCCTTCTTGATAAGTTCCATGGCCATTAAAAATGGTAATGCAAACAAGTACCTAATAAAATATATATTAAAAACCTACATCATAAATTGCATAAGTGTTACATACCTTGGTTTCTATTGACAAAGCAGATGCCCCCGATGGTGGATTCATAAATGAACAGATCAGCTCTATTAGTACCCGAGTTGTTTTGTTAAACGAACATTTTTGACAAATTGTGCGTCTGGCATATCGAATGCATTTTGTTTAACAACCGGTCTCATCCATGGAATCTCTAGGGCTTGTTTCTTAGTTCCCACCAAATCAAGGTTGATTTGTTTAATTATCAACAATTCCTCCACGTCCATTTTTGAGAAGTCATGATAAAACGAACGATGATCAATTTACATTTTCTTATATTCACTTAAATATACGCCGTACCAACAATAACCTAACTATATGCAAAGCAAAGATGGAATAATAATAATGTGAGCAACGTTAGATTCTATCGCCCACTTCGCGTGGATTCATTTCTCTTGAAATCTTCGCTTTTCGCCTACTCCGGCCAAGCGAAGTCGTTCTCCAATTTTTAGTAGATGTGAAACACGGTGGTAAATTTCAAGAATACGGCTTTTCTAAATTTGAGAGAAGCACGTCATAGCCACGCCCTCTATCTCACGAAAGTCGTGCGAAGTTTGTGTTCTCACGACTCAAGAATAGGGCCCCAGTACGATTTGACAATATGTAGCTGGTTCTGTACGGAAATACGCATTCAAAATGACGCTATTATATACCTGTATATAATTCAACTAAAATATGCATTTTCTTTCAATGAGGTTACTGTTTGCCAATAAAATTTAAGTGTGCTGATTTAAACGAAAACTGGTTGAGTGAATGCAAAAAGTTCGAAATAATAATTTTTGTTGTGCCGACATTTTCATTTTTCTCAGTGCATAATAATAGAACCACCGCAATAGTAATCTAATCTTGGCGTGAAGAATTACATAATCACTGTTGCATATTAAACCTTTTTTTAATATTTTTACACAAAACTCATTTTGAGATATTATCCTGTATAGACTTCACAAAAAAACAATTGATTAAATCAACTTTTTGTGCTTAGTAAGTTTTTATACCTACATATGAAAACGACCATAATACTTCCTTATTATTGTGGATGATTTACTAAAATAAAAGAACATCTAAGTACAAGTTAATTCACGAAAGGTTTATAATAAAATACTTGATATTTCTTATAAATAGAATTAATACGCTAATAGTTTTATTTAACATAGATAAATTACATTAATCTAACAGAGCTCACTTTTTTTTTGGTTTTAATTCCTATAATTTGTTTTCAATTTATATCTTTTAATCACTCATATCATTTATTATAAATATGACGGATATTAATGTTAATATTTATGGATGATAAATATAAAGGTTATGGCGTAGCTTTTCATTATTATAATTATTATTATCCTGCTCGGTTTCCTTCTGATAGATTTATTAATGTTTGGCTAGGATAGAAGGTTAAATTATCAAGCATTTTAATATTCTACATTGTAAGTACAGTTCTTTCCAGGAAAAGGTTAACGATCTCAATCGCGATATTGCCGATATATGCCGGTTATTACGGTGATATATGCCGATATCACCGTAATAATTTCGGAAAATCAAATTTATATAGCAATATTGAAGCTCTTACAAATATTATACTACACAAAATTTTTGCATGGTTTGGTGCTAATAAGCTATCATTAAATTTTAAAATGACAAAATACATCTTTTTCCGTACTTTGCAAAAAAAAGTTGGATACACGTTTATTGATACAATTAATAATGAGCAACTGGAATCCTCTGAATCGGTAACCCTTTTGGACTTAATTTTACACCCACCCTAAATTAGATAGTCATTGCCGATCATTAATATCGACCTTGAATAAATTTATTTTTAAACTTAGATCATTTAAAAATATAGTTGAGCCACCTATTTTGAAACAAGTATATTCTGCAGAATTCCATTCTCACCTCCTCTACGGACTTCTACTTTGGAAATCATTCGTAAGAAATAGTTATTTAATTTAGTTATTTACAAATGTAATTAATTTACATATATACATTATTGACAATTCTGTAATTTAATAGTGCAAATACTTATGATTATTGCTATTAATAATTTTTCTTATTATAATTTTTATTATTAGTATATAAAATACACATCCATATATACCAACGCCTTTTTTTCGAAAAATTACCATTGTATAATTTTGCCCGTTATTTCCAACTTTTCGCCCCCACAGTGGTCAATTTAGGTGATTTTGCGGAAAAATTAAATAACATGTGAACTATACTCCGTTTCGGAGTGAAATTTCCTACAGTGATTGTATATATAATCAATTATTTATGATATGAGAAATAATACATGAATTAGCATATTAGATGGTAATTATCGATAGAGGAAGTAAAACTTTAAGGAATTTCTACATTTAAAGTCGGTTAATATTTCACCATGTTTTTAATGTGGCGCATAGGTAACTGTAGGTAACATTGTTACTGCAGTATACATATATACATATTGCTGTGGTCTGGCACCCCGGTATTTGTAAATTCAGTGATCTTATTTTATTACGATTTGTTTTTCTCAATGTTTCAAGAAATTGATCTCAGAATTTAATTGTTTATTTTTAAATAAGATTTAGTTTATGAATTGATTAGTTAATTATTTATTTAAATGTCCAGTTGAAATTGTTTTCACTCTTTAATATATTTTTATTTGCTCATGTTAGCTCATGTCCTTTCTTGTAGTTGTTTTCTATGATCATTGTGCGTTAGGTGTAGCGCACGCAGTTGCAGTATTTTATATATATGCGACTGTTTTACCTTCAAAGGCAGTTCTTTGACGAGATGCCGAATAAGTACTTGTAAATTTATTTTGTTAGCTGCCATTTTGGTATTTCATTTTGATTTTAAGTTTTGTTGCGTTAATTTGATATTATTTCATCAATCAAGGAACTCATTAAATAATAATTGTTGTTGTTTTTGTGTGCACAATTTAGATGTAAGATCTTTTATTATATTTGTTCTGGAAGGTATTTTAAGTTTAGAGAGTTTAATTTTTCCGTTTTCTAGTTTACTGTTTTGTTTTTTAATAATTAATCACCACGGTTTGGGTGATTAGAAGCATTGTGCTTGTATTTAAATTTCAATTTTGTAAATTTACTTGATCTGTCAACGTTTAAATTAATTTAGTTTGTTTTAAATTTTGAAACCACGTGGATTTTTGTTGTAATAAGGATTATCTTCCTGAACTGTTTTTCTTTTTGTTTGTTGAAGGATTTGCATTGTCCTTTTGTAAATATTAGAGTCTAATGCAGGTTTTGATTTCGACCAGGACCTTTTGTCCAAGGTTTTATTTTTCCTGCGTAATTGTAATTAACATTATTTTTTTTAATAAAATTTCTGATTTTTAACGTCATTCAAAATTTCTGTTCTTTTATTTTTGATTAAACCTTTTCAATTTTTGGAGTCATTAAAGATAGTCAGGTTTCTTTCATCCACAGTTTACTTTTCATGATTAAATTCAAGTTTTAATTGCGAGGGTAATTTTGAGTTTAATTGTTCTTTTGCGCCCTTTTAATTATTATCCGCTGAGCTAGTTAATTTAATTTTTATTTTTAATTTCCATTTTGCATTTTCTTTTGTACCTTCAGTACACAGCAATATGTACGAAACAAAAAACTTAACTAAGAAAACTAAGAATTAATAACAATTCCAAACATTAAAAAAAAGCGATACATATTTGATAAATTATTTAAATATACAGGTATACAAATAGACAATAACATTACAAAAAATAATATTATATTGTTTTAATTTTTTTTGCGTTTAATACTTATAATACTTATATGTTGTAACTATACATATTCCCAGTTTTATTGATTAATCATTAATTCCTGTGCATCTTGTGTCATTTCTAAGTATTTCTTAGATAATGTTGTTCGTAAATTTAATATTTAGGGGTCGGAACTGACAAGTAGTCTGTGCACAATATCTTTATTTGACGCTAAACGATTACACTTTCTGGAATGAGACAATCGATAGCGCTTGTAGTCTTTATTTCGAGCTTCTTGTGGGTATTCTGAGAGACAACCAACTGGTAACACAGCAGTAGATATTATGTGTTCTCCATGTAAAAGTACTTTGTGGACTGTGACCGGCATATAATACCAGCACACATCAGTAAATTAACATTAATAATACTATAGAGTATGCATGAGCAAAACTAATATTTTTTTAATAATAGTGATGACACGTTAGTTGCGGATCATCCCGTATAATACTTTAGTATAATAGGTAAACTATGACTTATGCAATTACAAATAAATTGTGTCTGTCAAAATTACAAAACTGTGTAAGGGTAGTCTAATTGAAAATCCGTCCTAGTGCTGTGATAATATTGTATACTGTGCCCGCTACTAGATTTTTAGCTATTTTACAGCTAGAGGCAAAAAGTAGCAGCCAAATTTTGTTCATTCTTGTTCCTTGGGCTATGGAGAACACGTAGAAGAAAGAATCAGCTTGGCGGTCGTTGGCTCTAACATTAAAAAGTCTAGACGAATATTCTCGTGTCAATTATATCGCACTTTTTCGTAAGTTAGAAAATAATCCTGTGTAATATCATTAGATCTTAATGATTGTTACTGTATAGTAAGCATAAACCTCCACTTTAACATTTCTGGTACTATTTGTTTCAAAACTTAATTTGTTTCGCTTATATGCATTCTTACTTTTCAGTAATAATTCAAGTAAAAATTCGATAAATACCATCATCCAACTGCAAAGTGCTACTCAACGTCAGCACTTTTAATTTATGTAACTATTCGTACTAAATAATCATTTCTAATCCTTTTGCTTCAGAATGAACCTAAAATAATAGTTATAGCACATATTCGAAAAATAGACTTTTTTCGGCTCATATCCCACTGTGCGTCCTCCCAGTTCGTCGCTTGTCTGCATAACTAACTACAAAGCGTGTTTGGTCGCATCAAATCATGGACATTGCTACGTTCGTTCTGGCCTTAAATGTGTGTGTGTGTGTACAATATTTATCGGTATTTTTACAGAAAATAAAAGCTCTTTAATGATTAATTTGTGATTTGCAATGGTGGGGCCGTGAACCCGTGGCTCTTTAAGAGGAGCCATCCCTGGCAAGATCCGTGTATTTACCTGCTTGATAAGCATATTTGTGTACATTAAGGGGGCTATGTGCAAGGATTACTTCTCTGATTGTGACCCTCTAACACCTTCTCTAATGTTTTCAAGAGAAATGAAATCAGGTTAATTGGACGAAAGGAATTGGGAGAAGGTTCTGATTTCCCCATTTTGGGAATAAATACCACTCTCACATCCGTCCACCTTGTTGGCATATAATTCCAAACAAGATTAGCTCTGAAGAGTCTAACCAAGTGAGGGACTAGCATCGTGGTGCCCTTTTGCAAGAGTGCCGGAAATATACCGTGCCCCCTGGCGCATCTTCCTGGTTATCTTATTGTATAATGCAAAGTTTTCGAAATGTTAAATACTTATTTACACAGGAATTTAAACGTTAATCAGACAAAATACCTCGAACATCAGCTTGCACACACCCCAAAATACTTCAGAATAGAGTGTCCTCGTAGTGTCAAACCAAAGATTTTGCAGAAAAGGTTCCACATCATGAGCACAACGCCGGTATCAGGAAATCCAAAAAAAAATCTCCTTCAAAACATCCAAAGTGTATCACTATACTCAAGGCAGCAGAGACATGCACAATTCCACAAAAGAAAAGGTACCAAGGTATGTTAGTTACAGAAAATTTCTTCTAATGTTGAAAAATCTTGACGTTTCTTCTATATATTTTTAGACCGACGGTAGATCGACAAAGAAAATCCCCTTCGATTACGGATATATTACGGAAACATGATTTAATTGATTTGACATGACCAAACATAAAACAGTTTTTTTTAAAGAAGGTTTTTATCAAAAAAGACCTCTTTGAAGTAGTGTCGAAACCTACACTGAGAGAAATATCCCTTTCATTTAAAAGGAATTGCATTAAACCAAAAGTTTTTGCGTTTTCCATATGGCCAACATGATTCGATGTTTCCTTGAAAAGGAATATAATTTTCAATTCACGCATTTCTTCGGAAATAATATATTTTTCGTTGAAACAGTTTATTCTTTTAAGTGAAAGATATTGATAGTTGATTCAAGTCCTCTTTATTTTGAACTTGAAAACTATGCAGATTGGCAGAAAACCGAAAGCATTTTGATTCAAGAGGTTTTTCCTTTTCTTATAACATGTATTCATTTTAGACTCAAGCGTAAATACAACAAGATCCCCTGATCATTTTTAACCGAAATGAAAATGAATTATCTCCAAAAGCCCATGCACTAAAAAGGAATTTACCGTTAGAATGTTCTAATCCTGGTAGTATTGGGGAGTTGGTCGCAGTGACCATCCTAGCGCCCTAGTGTGCCATTAAAGAAATCGTCCTTTCAATGGCGATGACTCCTATCAGATGTTGATCTGGTAAATATACCAGATAAGTATGTTACTATCGTACTTTCCAGCCTATTTTGTGCGAAATATTGTCTTGTTACTGGAATGAAATAGAAGATGCGCCATATATGCGACAATTTCTCTACTACACATTAGTATATCTGCTCATCTTATGCTCTATATGGGGAGAAAACTGCTATATGAAAATAAAATGCGATATTTATTTTTACTTCCATGTAAATATTTAGTTAAATTAATAAATACTGCGCCAGCTTCAAATAAATGTACTAACCAAATTATTTGTTTGATTGAATACAGGAATATTTTTAATATTCCTAAATCAAGTAATAATTTAGTAACTGTAACCAAATGCATGAAAAATGGTTGAAAACAACAAGATTGTTTTAAAACCTTCAAACACTATATACTGCTATAAAGTTCCTTAGCTTATAAGTAAATCAGTATTAACTGAAAAGATTCCAATTATCTTCGAAATTTCTTTAACCTCGCGCGAAAAAAAAAACACTTTTGTTCATTATTGTTCAGATCTGAGACCTACGCACGTTGGAACATGGATAAAACTAAAATACTTCCGCGTAAAAAGCACTCAGCGTGAATACAGGTGTCTGCATTTTCCGTTAAAAGGCAAAAGTTCGACTTTTTTATTTAAAATACTATTTATATATAATTCAATAATTTGATAACATACTTCAAAGAAACTAAAATATGTTGTTAAATGTGTACTTAATAATAACAATATAATATGTAGTGTGTTTTGTCTTACTTAATCAGAAATTATAAAATATTAATCAAAACTAAGGTGCATTCCATTTAATTACGGTTACTTTTCGTCGAAAAGCATGTACTTAAGAAGAAACTAGTCTTCTGGCAAAACAGCACGCTACTTTCAATTAAAATAAACACTTTTCTGAGAAAAGGTATTCTTTTGGTTGAACATGATAAAAACCAAAAGTTATAAAACTTGTCATCTAATGCAATCTCTTTTCTCAGTGTACGGCATGCGAATCGAGCCCAATGTGAGATGCAACTGACAGAGAGTAGCGTGTGATTTATTTAAAACAACGAAAAAGCAATGTAAAGTAAATATGAAAATAACTTACTTTAACAAAGTATGGAAAGCCAAATGAAGTCATTGCAATGAATTGAGTCCACAAAATATTTGCTATTGTTAAATTATAACTAATATAATCAAATAAGGAATTATTCAGTGTAAACAAATGTTTAATTTGAAATTATAGGCAGTTAATTAATTTAAATAATCCTACCAAATATTTGAGATTTTTTGAGACGCAAGGTAATCTACTGCAGAGTAGAATTATTAATAGATAATGAATAATAAGAGGCCAGACAACTTTCAGTATTATATTGCCCTTATTTTTTAAAATTTCTAACATTTTTAAATTACGTAATCACTTAATTAGGATTTGTACCATTATAACGTTTTTTTTTTTATGTATGTAGAACAGGAAATAGTCGCTCGCCCGTCTGAATACAATAGGACAGCAAGCGGCGTCAACTTGCAAATTATGGGAAAAAAATAACCGAGAAGTACATTGACCACGATTGACGTCAACGATTATAAAGATTATTTAGAGTATAAGGAAAGTAACGTAGTCGGTTTAAGGAGTCGGCATTTCTTAGAAGAACTCTCTTGAATCCGAGCTTCGAAATGTTACGTGCGACTTAGCGAATGTCAAATAATTTCGGGCAATTTACGATTTCTATTAAAGCAGACGTTACTAATGTGGATTTGCGGTTTTGCTTAAGATTAATTCATCGGAGGTATGTCAGAAATATAAAAAGTATCGTGCATGTACGAACACGTATACCTATCAATTAGAAGTTGCGGTCAAGCTAGTTTGAATTCAGATAGTGATCTCAAAATTATATATATGTAAGTGTTGGGTATTATTAGATAATTTTATCGATTAAATTATGAATATTTTATTCAAATAATTACATATTTTTTTACCTATTAGTTTTTATTCAATATTAGGTTATTGCCCAATAAAGTATATAATTGCAAATTCAGAAATTGGGTATATTCCACAAATTTTCATTATTACAGAAGACTGGTTTTGTGGATTTGTTTACCATATCATGCGACCCAGATAATTCTATTTTTTATGTTTAAACCTGATGCCATGGTAAAAATCTCCATTGCATAACAGTGAAACCACATTTGGATATTATACGTTTTAGTCGATAATATATCTGCATTACTTGTTGTACCATTACCGTCACTCATAATTTCCGCTCGATGCCGTATATTCAGGGCCCGTTATCTATTCTCACTTGAGCGACGTTTGACGGCAACTGCAGTGCCAACAGTAGCAGACTTTTCAATTTTATTTGATCAATGTGATAATGTGGACGCGTACGCCAGAGGAAATGTTTTCGTCATTGTCATTATCATCGCAAGATTTATTTGTGCTAGCAGCTATATGTCATGAAAGAAAGCGGAAATATTGGGTCCATCATATATTTCGGGCAAGATTACAAGAAGGGGAATCCATGCTCTCCTTGAAAGATTACAACGCCTCAACTTTATTTAAGTAAATGAGAACTTACCACTTCGTTCACTTTTTTCCCTATCTCTCTCCAAATTACCTGCTTATTTGACATATCGTACAGTTCACTCTATTTACGAAAAAGTAAAATTAATTTTTAATTTTTTCCCCGGCCACAATAACGTGTTGGAGTGAACGCTATGTAATTATATGATGAGCAATTAGACAAAATTCACGGTGGCAAATCGCGATCAAGAATCAATTGGGGGCGCGTACACACTCTTTTTCTTATTGACTGTCCGGTGTTTAGTCTAGCTGATTGGGTGGATGTAAACAAACCCTTGACTTAAGTGCTAGAATAGATTAGATTAGGATTGGGGTGGGCTATGGACTTGTTTCGCAGCGACCTTTTCAGATCTCCTGTGGTCCCCGTTTTCCTAGAGGACGCTTTCTAATTTTGTCCTCTTAATTAGGCCTATCATCTTTGAGAACGGCTTCTTTTGGTAGAGCTAGCTGTGGGGTTCTCCACGCCCAATACTAGAAACCTTGTCCTCGCCAGGCCTTCACATTGGCACAGCACATGAACTGGTGTTTCTTCCTCCTCTTGGCAGAATCTGTAGGTTGCCTCATTTGCCAGGCCTATGTTGTACATACGCCTATTTAGTCTACAGTGGCCAGTCAGCAGACCAACTATCATTTTGACAGTCTTCCTGTCTTTATTCAGTAGATCTCTAGCAAATTCAGGCCTCTGTTCCTTTAGGAACTCTTTTGCCTGTCTCTGGCCCAGTGATTGTTGCCACTACTCTCTGGACTGATTATTTATCCATTCATTGGTGGATTTTTTAATTTACAATTTGGCAGTGCCGAAAGAAGGGCCACCTCCACTCGCCTGGCCAGCTCGTCCGCCACCTTATTTCCCCTCACGCCCGAGTGGCTAGGAACCCAGGTCAAGGTTATATTCCTTTGAGTGCTCACCTCATTTAGGGCTCTTACACAGTCCCAACTCAGCTTGACTTAAGTGTTAGGAATAATTTTAAGCTTTCGCGATTAATTTATTACTTCCTCAGAGAATCAACTATAAAGAGATTACAACCAATTATTGTGTAAATATTATAATGTAAGTGAAAAAGAACTTACAGTTATTTGAGTGATGTCGGAGATAAATAACATAAATATTATGAACAATACAATATGTTAAAAGTCGAAATTTCAAATTATTTAATTATAAATGTAAAATTAGAATAACCAAAACAAGATGCAGGAGGAGGCTATGACATCGTGCATACGACATTAAAGCGAAATCCAGGAGAGGTTATGAGGCGCAGTTGGCAACCACAAAAGGTACTAAGTACGGGAGGTCAGTGAAATACAGGGTGTACACCGCGTACAGGATGATTGAAAGTTACGATGTAGGTTAATATTATTTATTATGTAATTTTCTATCAAATTCAAATAAATAGGAGTAAATATTACTTAAATTATTAATATTACTACGGAAATTAATGCGTTTTTTATTAATGTTGATGTAATACATCTTCAAAAAGGGTCTCTTCCAATAAGAGTATTCGATGGTTAACACTGACACCCCACTAAAGTTGAATAACATGGTGACACAGGGCATTTTTTCAACTTTGGTGGGGTGTCAGTGTTAACCACCCAACACTCTTATTGGAAGAGACTCTTTTTGAAGATGTTTGAATTAATGTTTCGCCGTGGGTCAAAACTTTCGTTCGACGTTTCGCTCTTCATACTGACAGCTTCTTCAGGATAACTGAACTGATTCTCCGTGGTCCTAGATTAGTAATACTTATATCGGCCGTGAAAGTCTACGCAGTGTTATGAAAAATAATATGTAGAAATAGCCTTCACTCGAATTGTACAATAGAGAAGAAGAAAAAATAACTGCTATAGGGTATTAAAAAATGTAGGTACTATATTTCCCATTTGATAATGCTGCGTATAATAAGCATATTTAATATTTAATTTATCAACTACTTAATATTTTTTATTTAAAAACAGCAAATTTTTATGAAATAGATTGGCAAAAAATACACAACGAAATTAAATATCCTACTCCATAACTGAAAAAATTGATTTATTCATAATTTCTCCTATCCTATTGCTCCGGTATAATCTCAAACGATTTTTAATCCTTAAAAAAAGACACATTGTAATCATTTCCGCGCAGCCGAGGCCACCTGCATAAGACCTTTGTCACACTTAAATTTTATTGGTTATATAATATACAGATTCGGCCAGTAAACATTTATAATCGGGGAATAAACGTTGCCAAACGCATTGCAGTGAAAATGGGAAACCACACCCACCGCCCTTGTTCAGTCCTGGCCGCAGTCTTTTCAAATACTACAAACGTTCAGTACTAATATAGCGGTATTGATGAATGTAGGTTTCGCTGCTATCAGCTGTATCTTCTCACGCCAAAAAAATATTTGTGCTGAGGTCAGTAAGTATAATTACTAAAACACTTACATGGGCAAGGGCTACATTATGGGGTATTACCAGTGAAAAAAGAGGCGATTTGTTCGGGAAATCGCTAAATTAAAATAATAGTTTTAGTTAATTTTAAAAACTTCTTAATTTTGTTTTATTATTTTTCTTTAGTTTTCTTATAAAGCATCTCCATTCAATTTAACGTTTAGAAGTATATTTTTAATTGATATTATAACATTTCTTTTTTATTTCTTTTTAATATTTTATTTTAGAACGTTGCAAATTTTTGTATTGTATTGATTGTTATCCAAAGTTAATTTACGTGGATATCTTGTTCCTGTACATTGGCATGTTTATTGCACAACCGCTAGTATGGAAAACAATAAATAGCACTTAGTTCTGTATATTATAAATATTAAGAAAATATGCATTGTAGCGTGTAATATGAATGGGGTGCAATTATTATCGGTAAAAGCGTCCAAGTAGCAACTCTGAAATGCTTACTCTGTGAGAGCGAGCTTGTGAATGTCCAGACCAAGTGTGGCTCAACGTCGACCGTTGGGAAGGGAGGAAGTGGGCCGTACAATTCCCTTATAATCAGTACGATTTGACAACGTGTAGATGGATTTGTATGGAAACGCGTATTCAAAATGATGCCATGCTATGCCTGTATATTTACGAGTGTGTTTTCGCTCATTGTGTTGGGTAAATAAATAGTGAAACCAATGTTACTACATAAACATTCGTATCTGGTATGATATATTTAGTTAACATTAATAATGATATAATATATTGTTATGATTTTCATTTTGCCTCGTATTAATTACAGTTTGCTTCACATTTTGTAGACGAAAACTGTGAAAAAGAATACACAGGTTTACAGGTCGAAGCAATGATTGCGCAACCTGAGATTCATACTAGAGGTGGGCATTTGATGGTAAAGGGGTAATTAGTGGTGGCGGTAACAGTTGGTGGTGATGATGACGATAGTTAATGGTGGTGGGGATAGTTGGTGGTAGAGGACGTAGTTGACATGGTAGAGGTGGGGAATAGTTGGTAGTGGGGAAAGGTAGTCGGTAGAAGGATGAAGGCGCGGGGCCACTGCGCGCGAAGCGAAGCTAAGCTCAGCGAAACTAATTTCCTTGAAAAGTAGCTGCCATGTAATCATATGTGGACGCGGCAACTAAAGCTAAGCGAAGCGAAGTTAGGCTAGCGAAGATGCGCGTATGATTACATGGGAGTTAATTTTCAAGGAAATTAGTTTCGCTGAGCTTCGCTTCGCTTCGCGTGCAGTGGCCCCGCGCCTTGATAGTTGATGGTAGTAAAGGTAGTTGGTTAGAAGGTAAGGGAGGGTAGTGTTGCCGATTGGCGGATAAAAGTTCGATTTGCGGACTTGTTTTTAAGCTGCGTATATTTTTCGGAATAATAAGGATAATTTCGGATATTCGGAATCTCTTTTCTCTTATTTAAAAAGGGAAATTCCACATATAGTACCCATAAAATGCTCCTGTCATATGGCACTTTTGGCTGCTTCAAAAGCATGTCTGAAACTTCCTAAACATGTAGAAGATTTACTACGAAATATTGGGAGTCACTTTAACAGAAGCGCTTTGCGCAGAAAGTCGTTTGAAGAATTTCAAAAAATTTTGAGATTCACAAACTTCTTTCACCTTCCATAACACGGTGGCTTTCAATAAAAGCATGCGTAGATGGTGCTTGAGCAATATCGACCCTTAATTGCATATTTTAGACAATCAATGTTTGAAGATCCATCCTATATTACTGAGAGTATGTTGGAAACTTTGAATAACCCATTCACACGAGTGTATTTAGAATTTTTATCATATACCTTGGGACACAATAACACAATTCAATATATTGTTTCAGTCAGAGAAGCCGTTACTAGATAACTATTACAATGTGAAACAGAAAGCTTGTTAACAAATTTATGCGCAAATTTCATTGAGATATCTGTAATAAAACAAAGTAAAGATATTTTTAAACTAGATCACGAAAATCCTAAAAACTTTGTACCACTAGAAAAAAATTATCTGGATACTGCGGCTACAGAAAGTTTGAAAGAATTGAAAAGTCATTATAGCATATCACTAGCAGATCTTGGTAATTTTTTAAAAACTATATTTTCTTTTTATATAGAGTTAGTATGTAATATTAAAAGCAGATTTGATTTCAAGGACAATCTTCGACATTTTACAAATTATAGACCCTAAAGAAGCTCAATCTTTTAACATAAAATCTTTGAACATGGTTTGGGAAACATGGTTTTTAAACGACTGTGTAAACACCTAAGAATTGGACAATGAGTGTCGAAGATATGCTTTGTTAAATACAGATAGTTTTCAAATGTTGATAAACGAACCTGACAAATATTGGTCTAAATTATTCAGCGAAAAAAATAATAGCAATTTTTTACTTTATCAAAATTAAAAAAAAATTTTTCGCTACTCTTTGTATTACCTTTTTCAAATGTTAGTGTAGAAAGAATATTTAGTGCTCTATTTAACATCAAGACTGATAAAAGAAATCTCCTAAATACTGAAACAATACGAGCCATTTTAGCAAAAAAGAAGGAATTGACAATAGTGGTGGATGTGTTAAATTTACACCTTCCAAAGAAATAATGCAGTGTCAGATTACTAAGTACTAAATACGTATGTTGCAATAGTTGATTTAGTATATAGTAGTATTTATACTAATTATAAGTATTCTAACCTATATAAAAAATATATTTTTACCAAAAAAAAATATTTATTATAACAGTTTACATTAATTATAAAATTTCATGAATGGGTCTGAAAAAATCATTATGATTATCGTAAAATTGGCTGCATAAACTGGCGTTCGGTTGGCACCGGACAAAATCGAATTTTTTCCCAAAACAAATGGATTATTTCAGCCAACTCCATCGGTAACACTGCTAGGGAGGTAAGAGTTGGGAGGTTGGCGGCTCTAATTTGTTGTGGTGATGGTAATTGGTGGGAACTGGTAATTGTGTTGATTACGGTAGTTGATAGTGGAATGCATTATTTTTTAATGATACAATTTATTTTTTAACAATTCCGTAGCTGAAATGCAAGATGAATCTTTTACATCGAGGGGTAGAGACTGATAAATTTAAAATACTATACTCAGAGACTGCTATGGACAGTGACGAAAAGTGATTACAATCGACAATCGACGACAAAATGTTTTGATTTACTTAAGTGCGTGCGATCACAAGCAACGTTCTTCTTTTGTCGCTAGTTATAACACACTTTTATTCTCCGCGAACGCTTCATTTCTAGTGATGCAGGTACTTACAAATTTAAAAATCTAAAAATTTAAATTAGTAATAATTCTAAAACTTAAATTTAAGAAAATTCTGATGTTGAATTGATTTCTTATTGATTAATTTTGCAATATTTTATTAAATTCTTGTTAATAAGTTACTTTGTTAATTTTGTTTTGGGTTTTGAGAACTCGCTAGAAGACATACTGCGATCAACCCCACGGTCATAGCAATATGTGCCACATAAATCGTAACATTAGATAGATTTTTCCTTGTTTTATGTGCGAAATGTAATGACTGTACTATCCTTAATATCGTAATAAAATAATTAGGACTACTTAAAACTGAATAAGTTAAATACACCAGAGGAAAAGTTTTAAATTATTTACTGATTTATCCATTAATTTTAATATGTAATATGTATATTAACACATACTACTTCCGAAATTTACTTTTAATAATTGTTGGATTTGCATTACATGTCGTTGTTGACAAAATCCACCCAGAGTGGTTCACAACGTGAAAAACGCGATCGAAAATCATATTTTCAACTTCTTCGTACAAAGTTAAAATTGCAGTAATTTAATCTTGAATAGTTGCTCTATTTGATCATGTAAATAATATGCATCTTATTTACATAAGTTTTTCTGTATTTGCTTTCAAAGTTCAGTAAAATTGAGACGTTTCTGCGTATAGAAATTAAGGTGTAATTAAAAAGACTGTACCACAAGCAAATGCGCT
Source organism: Protaetia brevitarsis (assembly GCA_004143645.1). Taxonomy (NCBI): domain Eukaryota; kingdom Metazoa; phylum Arthropoda; class Insecta; order Coleoptera; family Scarabaeidae; genus Protaetia; species Protaetia brevitarsis. The sequence goes on along the minus strand of RXPK01002746.1, from coordinate 63,163 downwards.
TATTTATTGATGTCATTATAATATTGTTATACATTGCGAGGTGTATTATTAAGCCGCATTACTTATTATAGGATAATGTTTACCTGGTACAAGAAAATTAATAATTTCTAACAGGTAACCGGATTATAAAAACTTGCCTTAAGTAGAGGTTTAAGTTTAGTTCTACACAACCCTACACGGTAATTACCTCATTTATGCGTAAATTGGTTATTTGGTATTCCAAATTCAAGAAAATTAGCTGCCAATATTTGCCTATTCAAAACATATAAGAGAAAACCCCAGTTGGTACCCGATCAGTTGAAACTCAACTTTGAGTCGAAACTTTATGCAGATTATTCTGTGCGCTATTTTCGAAATTTCTGACGTTAGGCTGGTTGTAAAAGATTGTATTTTTCTTGCAATAGTTTTTTTGAAAAGTTGTAACATAATGGACGCGAAGAAAATAAGTCGATTGGTATTACACGAAATCGCTATGAAGAATGATGATAAATCGACTGAAAGTAAAAAACGAGCAATGTAACGGTTTATACTTGATACTTGATACATGCGGGCTTGCCGAAGAAGATAAATCAAGTAAAAATATTTTGTATTCGCTTGAACACATGTTTTTTCCAAGATATTTGCAATATTGGAAATCTTCCAATAGAACATCAAGTGCTTTTATGAAAAAGCATAATATTTGGCTACAAGAAGAAATTATTTTTTCTGAATCTGTTTACTGCGATCGACCATCAACTTCGGGTATTCGATGTCGTCCTTCAAAGAGTTTTGCTGAAAGTTCTGTTGTTATAAAAAGGTGTAAAACCGAGGAGCTCAGAAAAAGTACTTCCATGGAAGAACTTGTGCATGCTACTGCAATGAAAGTACGAGAAAGTCGAGATAAAAGTACTGCCGATTTGATAATTAAAGGTACTTCAAGTACACCAACTAGAGGTAAACGTATAATGGAAAAATTGAGGAGTCCCGAACAAGAAGAAAATGACATGACACCTGAAGAGGCTTTATCATTTATTTATTATCTCGGTTGGTTTTACGAAGCAGCAATATATGCTTATTAGAGCAACAGCTTTAAAACGTGGTTGCAAATTATATCCAAGTTACCACGATATATCATCTGAATATTTTTTCGATTCTGATTAATTATTCACACAATATAAAATGTAACTGTTTCTTTTCAATTCTTGTTTTGACTAAGGGTGTTGCTGTTCATGTATAAAAACATTTTACTGAAGCAAAAAAGCTTAATTTTGTATTTTGGTCAAAAATTTCTACATTATAATTTGAATATGTTTTAAGGGTTGTTTTTTTATTAACCAAGTACAAACTACTAAACATGTCAAATTCAATGCATTAAGAGGTGCTTTGGACAAACAAATACTTCGAATTTGCAAACTAAACTGTATAATTTGTATAAAAAATATTCTTCGTACTTACGTATTAAGTGATATCAATTTTTCGCATTTAAGGGTTGTATTTTAGGGTGGGTTTTACAAATACGGGTTTTTTATGCATAATTTCAGATTCAGCATACCCAAAAACATACACTTACTCAACTTTTAATGTAAAATTTGTTAAAACCAAAGAGTAAACAATTTCGCTTGTGTTTTTGGCGTTCTGAACCATTGTGCGACCGTTTTTGAGAGATGTCGTTATTGCGAGGATCATTGATACCTGTTTTATTGTATCTATTTTTAGAATTTGTTCAAGAATGGACGTTATTAGGTGTGACCGCTATAAAAAGTTGGACGTAAAGAGAGCATTTACTGTACATGGTTCGTTTTAATTCAGTGGCCGTGGAAGATATTGGTATATATCTCTCACGACCCATGTTTGATTTAATCGGTTCATTTACCTTTAAGTGTTGTATTAAATCCATAATTGATCTATGATAAAATATCACTACAATTTATTTTTTATAATATAGATATTAAAACAATGAATTTACATAATGATGTTTGTGTTGGTTAAAGGTAGTATAAATTGGGATAGAATTTTATTATTGAGCAAACTAACAATTTTTCCACGATTTTATAATTTAAGAATTTCACTTTGTTTCAGAAATGTAGGTAACGAAAATAAATCAACTATCCTATTCATATACAATATTAATACCTACGGTAATTGAGAAATGAATGTGTTAACCAAAGTAAGCCGGGAGTATATCAAAAGCCAGTGCATATGTGCATGCCAGGAACTGCATTTGTGCATACGAGCGAAATACATTTGTGTCCTCTCCCGTCCTTGCTCGGTGTCGCCCGAAAGTTAATTCAGTATTTCTAAAACAATAATAGTAGTAGTAATAATAAATGTTTGAATAGCAGTTTTTTTTTTAGGCGAAAAATAAGTTAGATACACAAGGGCAAATAACATAAAGGTTTAATCAACTATTTTTTCCCGAATTTCCTCCGTTGTATTTGTTTTTTATTTATGAGTTAATAAGTAATAGAAAAAAAGAATATTTAATAATTACGTTCAGCAGTTTCTGAAAAAGTGGATCAAATTTTTCAAAAGGTTTTTCAGAATAGCAAAAAAAAAGAACTGAAAAATTGTGTAATATACTACATTTTTAGTGATTTGGGATTCATAGCAGTTATCAATAGGCAATAACTGTAGGAGTTCTGCATTTTGAAAGATTTATTTAAGCTATCTTGCATCCGCTAGATACTCGATAGAAAAAAAAAATTCGAAAGTTTCTTGTTATTATGTATACGCAGTTTTTTTTTTCTTTGTGATTATAATTAAAACAGAAATAAAGAATTTAAATCGAATTGAAACTCAAAGTCGCAAACGGATCAAAAAAATGACTCGTCTCTACTCAACATTTTTTTTTCAAATTACATTATTTTTCTTATAGTGTCTTACAGTGTTATGGTTTCAGAAAGAATGCAAATTTTTTTTTTTATTGGCAGGCTGCTTCAAATAATATTTCTATTGTTCTCTAACTAGATCCAATACTGCATTTTCAATTCAGGTTTATCCTACGCTTAATATATTAGCAACTGAAATTGTTCCAAAGGGAAAATTCTCATATAAATTATTATAGTAGTTGCACGGAATTAGAATATTCTGAACAAAATTATTATAATGGTATAATTGTAACTATAAATCTTTCACACATGACTTGCACTTTCTAATTCATATTTGCCCATTCATTAGTAGAGCATCTCTTGTACCATATATATGCAAATAGATAAATTAACAAAATATATATAATTTTCAATTTTTATTTACTTAAAATTGCATCCGTTTGACGCAATAAAATGATTGCTAGTCCATAATTGACATCAAATAGATATTAAAAAAATAATCAATTTGCCCCTGTACAACGACGAGTTTCTTGTCATCACATATACATTTTTTTACATATCATAATTGCTTATCAAAATATTTTTTCGCCTACAAAGTGCGAATCAGCATTAACCCAGCGTTCAGATTTTTTTTCTTAATGGCACAATTTCGTGGCGCAATTGCATCAATTGAAAATTACATACATTCATTCGGGTTTGAGGTCGACTATTATTGCTGTAATGATTCTCCAGATTTGCAGTAGCGAATTGTTGTTTGCGAAAATTGCCGTTTCCGGTGCAATTTCGTTGGAATTACGTGTGTGGGTCGCGCTCTTATTTAATATGTTTGACATTCTTGTTTTTGTATTTTTTGTCGTTTTAAATTTGTTTACATTCACAACGATGGGTGCAAAAAACAGGTAGTATACGTTCGATGTGGTGTTCTCCTGTAATAATGGGAATTATGTAATTACCGGCTAAAAATAAATGGTAAAAGGTGCTTTGCTGTTGTATATGAAGTTGTTGAACTCTAGTTATAGCCTTTACGAAATATGAGCGTGTTATGCTTTGACTCGGTATTCGAACTTAATAATCGTATATAAAAAGAGTATTTATTTTGGTGGATGCGCAGGGCATTCTTGTGATTGTTAATTTTATGCAATACTTTACAAACGTACTCAATGGAAACACAAAAGCAAACATTTTTACATTTTACATTAGCTATCAAAATAATAACACCCCTAAGAGCCAGAAATATTACATAGATATTTTTAAAAATATATTTTATAAATATTTTTCGTGAGAGGTTTTTGAATATAATTTTTATATTTTTTTTCTAATATAGGTAAATATTCAATTAAAATATTTATTCCATATTTTAAAATTAATGTAACGCTATAATTTTTTCTAAAATATTTGTAAAATATTTGTATGAAAATTAAGATTTTTTATGCATCTATTTAATTTGTCAACATGAACTAAAATGTTCTTGGTTATGTAAATTATAGTTCAATAACGGAAAGTGAAACATACATAGAGTTGTCTAAAAGCAAGAACTTGTTTTTCCACACTCACATACAAGTTATAATCAATAATTCTGGATCTCTTAAGGCATACTTAGGTTTATTCAATTATCACTTATTTTTATTGAAGTGTTTCCCTAACAGCAGAAATATTACATAGATATTTTTAAAAATATATAATGATAAGCGCATTTTATTGTTTCTAAAATATTAATTTTATGAAATTGAGATTTTTTTTGCAATCTATTTAATTTTGTCAAATGACAAAATGTTCTTGTTATTTAGAATGTATAACGTTTATCACTTGTTTTTTCACACTCACCATACATGTTAATAATCAATAATTCTGGCATTTTTTAGGCATACTGAAGGTTTTATCAAATTAATCCCTATTTTGTAATTGAAGTGTCTAAATTAAAAAACAAACGTATTTATTTTTATTTTTTTGAATAGCCAATAAAAATGAAAAACTACTCATTTTTTGAAGTCTAGCTTGGTGTGCCAGGCTACACCCTATTGTTTTTTCATATCTTCGTGTAGTGGGTCTCTTATGGCGTTTCCTTGTGGCTCTAAAACAATGCCAATTTTATTAGATCATACCATTGAATACAACATCGTACAAATATTATCAACACCTACTAATACATTTGGAGCATTTACAATAATTGGAGTGGTAGCTACCTTCTAATACTTACGATACTTATTTTTACTTTATTTCATAATATTTGAAACATTCTACGTACAAACATAAAAAACACAACGTATTCTAACCTCTATTTGGGTTATGACGCTTATCTAGGAGATTCAATTTATTGGTAGATGCAGTACATATATGATGCATAAAATTCCTACAATTATACTTATTGACATTTCTGTACATAGTGATATTGAGTCTTCCTATTTATCTATAAATGCCATGACATGTTCAAAGTTTTGCTTACCTCGTAGTCACCACATAAAAACTAAACACACCCGCAACGATTACGTTATGTACCAGTTCGCGTATGTATGTCCTAATCGTTGACGCATAAACAATACTAAATCATATAAACCGGACCGTAATGAATTGATGGTTGTGTTGACGTTCGCAACTTACAATATTACAAATAATATAATACAAACGCAGATTTATTAATAGAAAGTTACAGCGCCAACTTAGATCAATTAAATCATATCAGATATATATTATCTAATTTAATCTTTAAACTATCATTTTAAATAGGTACATCCTACTTAATATGTATGCTTTTTTTCACATTTTATATTATTCGTCCTACGCACCGAATGTCAAAGCAAAAGTTCAATCTTTTTTTATATGAAATAATATTTACAAAACAAAGCAAACTTTCTTGCAGGTATGAAAAAATATTGAGAACATTGCAATAATATTATTTATGACATAACTATAATTTTTATATTTTCCTTAATATTTCTATATATATTTTTATGCATATTATATTAATATAACTAATATCAGAAGATTTAATATTTTTTTTAAATTTTATAAGTTTGAAATAAATATAGTTTGGTCACTGGGGAAGTCTATTTAAAACTGACATAATGCCATAATTACTTAATTAATTAACTTATTACCACGGTATTGTTTGTATAAAACACTAAGTTTCAAAATTAATGCTCTAAACACTAAACCATCTCTAACAATTATATTAGTTAATAACAAAAATTTCATCATCGGAATAACGTAGTGTGATCCATATTAACAGGATAAACACAGAAGTATAATCACCATTACCAAATTTTTCAACTACCGTTTTAGTTTAACGCATTATCGGCTAATGTTAAAAGGCAATTAATAAAACGAAACATATAATTTAAACTTCACTTAAACAATGAATGCAATAGAGAACGAACATTTTCAATTTATATATAATATCAACTTGTTGTTACAATAATTTTGTTAATTTACACCAATCTCTAGTAACTACTTCTTGAAATAACTAAAATATGACTTAATGTGAAAAATAATGCAAAATTAAAAAATATAAATATAAAACAATTTTTGAGTCTCTAGTTAAAAATGAAAAAAAAATATAAAGTATGACCTATTTAAAGACAAAAGTGACTTATCCGCGACAGGATGAAGGAACAAATTGATATCTTTAATCAAGCGATGAACATTAACAACTTATCACAGGCAAATATTACTCATAAACCAAAAATCTCGCATTATTGGTAGATTTTTTTATTGAGATGAATGTGGTTAATTAGAAGCAAGCGTAATTCTAAGCTGATTACGAGATCACATAAAAAGAAACATTGAACATGGTATTGATATTACAGAAATTTATTTTTAAAATCGAACACCGTATATTTGTTTTTAATAAAAATGATTAGTAGAGTTAGAAAAATAAAAGATTTTTAATTCAAATGTAGAACTTCTTCTACGCAATACTATTGCTACAATTTAATCCGAATTGGTGTGAGTGAATCTTTCAGCCTAAATTGCGGATCATTTAGTCATATTTGGTCATTAAGAGGGTTATTTCGGGAGTAAGTATCCAGCAGTATATAAAGTAGGAAGTTTTTTTTTCGAAATGACTACTTAAAATCATCTTGAATCGATAGTGGTTAGTTTAGGATCCATTGGTAATTATAATACTTGCTACGAGTTTCTTGGCAGGATGTAGCGTGTCCATTACGTTTAATTTTAAACGAATGCCTATTCAGTCAACAGAATTAAACGTGGGTAACACTAGAAGAATTCGGAGGCTCTTAATATTTAAAGATTATTCTGACTAAAATCTCGCATGGACAATAGGAAAATCGACATATATACACTACTCATACAAAAATCATAAAAAAGTATCGAAAATGCAAAATGTGAATTCAAAGAATAAAATACAAAGCATTTGCAAATTAAGAAAATGTGTTTATGGGCTTTGTTAATGAAACACGTGTAAGAGTTCACGAATCGACAATATTGAATAATAATGTGAGTAATGTATTAATATCTAACAGGAGTATTAGTAATGCATTCTGGAAAATTTTTTCACTGTTGCAAAAAATCAAGTAAAATTAAAACTATGGTAGTTCAACAGTTGTGTAGTTATTCTGAATTATATCAAAGTAGTTCTTTTTTTCTTCAACTTTCCTGATTTCCATCAAAGTGTATCAAAAATTTGAAAAACAAATAATCTGTGTGTGGATGATGGAATTATGACTTATTGCTAAAAAAATTTTGACGACATCTTGACCACTAACGTATTTATAAATAAGTCGTTTGTAGATGGTAGATTTTCCCATACAATTAAAGAAAGCAACAGTTATACCTCTGTTTAAAAACAAGATCCTGCTAACTGGAGAACATTAACAGACCAGTATCTTGCGAGTTCAATATATATAAGTCATAGAACGCGTGCATATTATCAAATGGTGAATTTATAGAACATCATAAGTCTTTTATGTTCGCAACAACACGATTTACTGGGAAACTTCTACGGAAACAGCACTATTCAGAGCTTAGATCTATATGAAGCTCTAGACGCCAAAAAATACGTAGCTGGCATATTTTTCGATTTAACGCGCGCTTTGACTGTGTTGGCTTGAATATATTAGCTGAAAACTGTATTCATGGCTTTAGGGGCGTGCCGCTGTATTGTTGATCTTTTTCGAACGGTAGGTCTATGACTGTCAAAATGGCAACGTGTATTCGCTGGAGTATGCGTGTGACATGGAGTATCAAGATCGGTGTTGGGCCCCCTATTATTCTTATTATAATAAACGATCTACCGCAATACTTAATTTGGTTAGGTAACATATTGTTTGCTGATGAATAGTAAAGGTAATAATCGGTGAAATTCTGCGGACTTCATTTATGATACGCGTACATTGCGTACCATATTAAAGTGACCGGCAGTCACCTCCATTTCTGAAGTGATCATATTATCTATATCTACAAAGCGCACACTTTATACATTAACAATTATCACATAATAATTCCTTGATTACTATATTAATAAGAACTAAATTTTAACGATACAATATGAATAACAAATGGCAACAAATATTTACGAAAACGTCTACTCACGCCAATGTCGAACAAGAACTCCTTAACAAAATCCTACCAATTATAACAACAGTTCTTGCGGGTTTCGCCGTGTGTCAAAACTTTCGCTCGACGTTTCGCTGTTCTTACTGACGCTCTTCAGATAACTGAACTGATTCTCCATGGTCCGACATTCTTCTTTATATACGCTCCTGGTGCATCCAACTGTGTTTGTTTTCACGCTCCATTGACCGTGACGGTCGTAGTAGCTCTTCCACGTGTTGCTAAGTGTTACCCTTCTTCGTTGTTAACGGTTTCATTCTTTTCTATTTCTATGTTTCCGTGATTGGTCTTTTCCGTAGTTCTTGAGTGGTATTATTACTTTTACATGTCTGAAATCCATTTGTGTCGGTGTCGTGCATGTGTTCTGCCACCGCTGATCACACGCCATCCCTCTTCGTGGTTCTTAGTTACCTACATTAGCAGGAGTCACCGAAAAGTAGGCCGAATTTTGAAGAGGTTAACGTACAAATTACGCTTCGGACGCAACGTCGAATCCAGCAGTATCTACGATCCGCAGTAAATACCCAAGGGCGCACAGAGGTTATCTACAAGGATACATCCAATGCGACAGTGCTACGTCGGACAAACAGGAAGAGCCATCACATAAGAATAAAGAACACTCGAGAGGACGCAAGATTAAAGAAGGACGAGCAATCAGCGTGGCAGAACACATGCACTACACCGGACACAAAATGGATTTCAAGAATGTAAAAGTAATAACTACCACCAAGAACCTACGGGAAAAGACTCATCAGGGAAGCCATAGAAAGAAAGAATGAAACCGTAACAGAGAAGAAGGGTTACCACCTTAGCAACGATGAAGAGCCTACTACGAACCTTCACGGTCAATGGAGCGAAACTACACGGTTGGATGCACCAGGGCGTATATAAGAAGAATGTGGACCATGGAGAATCAGTTCAGTTATCCTGAAGAAGCTGTCAGTATGAACAAGCCAAGCGTCGAGCGAAAGTTTTTGGACCACACGCAAACCCGCAAGAAGCTGTTAGTTATAGCTACACCGGCCGTGAAAGCCTACGCAGTGTTAAAATCCTACAATTGTTTTTCATCAAAACTCGTACAACGCAGGCGTATAACATTACAATAACGATATTTAATAGGATACGCATTAAAATCAGCACAAGCGAATAGACATTTGAATGACTGGATTAATTAAAAAAAAAATTTACACTACAAAATTAAAATCATACAATAAACCCTTAAATTAAACTTATACAAAACAAAACAAAATTATGAAAATTCTCGGTAATTTTAAAATCACCTGTTCAAACAAATAAATCACAACAACCAAAAAATGCAACTTAAAATACACCTCAGTGATAAATAGGTTGTCCAAACGACAGCAGTACGTATGTGAATAGCTTTTTATATATATACGCACCTAGGTATTATATATATATTTTCATAACTAATAATGATCTACTAATATAAATAATTGATTAATAAATGAAAAAGTATAGTATCTTGAAAATTCATATAAATAACAACACCATGCACAAATTATTGTTAGTCTTTCAGTTACAAGTTACCGCCAAAGTTTATTACTAGAATAAAATACAACCAACATATGCATATTGCAATAGTTTAGTGCCAGTTATTATAATAATATCAATGTGATTTTAATAATAAGAGAAGCTATTCAATTTTCTATTTGACAAAAACTTACTAAATTCTTCAATTTAATAATTACATGAAAATAATGTTTTCTATTACGTAGTATCAAAAAATTAAAAATCTATTTACTCATTTAAATTATTATTACCTCCATTCCTCACCGGTGTTGTAAAACAATAATGAATGTAATCATTGAAAAAAAATCCCTTCGCCACGCGCCTCTCAACGTCATCAGGACGATCTAAATACTCCTATACAACAAAATTTGTACGTTCGATAGCGCACGACTCCGATCCAAACCGACGCACGATACTCCCTTTACACAACATATTTAGAAACATTTATAGACGGAGGTTCTAGCTGCTAACGCAAAAAAGCAGTTTTACATCAATACATTTTATGCACTGCTTTACTGTTATATATACTGCTACGAATATACATGTATGTTTCGTAACATTCGCACTTGTCCACTATATCACGAAATTACTACAAAAAGTAGCAGCTTCTTTTGATATTAAATAGCTGCTAGAAACTGCGAACGGTTGTTAGCTGCTACAAAATAGCAGTTTGCTTCGTAGCGACCCATCACTAATATATGTAAATAAACATAACCTCAACAAACGTACGGGGACGGAAGTTTATAAACTAGCCAATATAATGGTTATTTTATTTGACTATAGCCAGTTTTCTAAAGATACAATTAGCCACATTTACTTTGGTTAGTACACTGTTGAAAATATTACGGTGTTGGCGCTAGTCAAATATTTTAGTGTTGATTTTTGCAAACTTTGCCAGACGAGTTGACTACGCGTATTTAATAGAACAGAATTACTAGAATTTCGTGTGAATTCTTTGTTCAGATATGAGGATTGACTATTTTTCTAGACATTCAGAAGCGTCAACCAATCAGAATTTTTCCCTCGGATAGAAATATAGAAACCCCACCTATTCTAATATAGTATTGTATTATACGCACCACCTGCATTGCACGTGTATCTGTTTTCGGGTTTGTTTCTCCGTATTAACATATCCAAACAAACCACCAAATGTGACTGACTTGCAAAGTGTAACCTCGTGTTATTAAACGTTAATTCCAGTGGGCATAGAAAATTTCAACATCTTAAAGCTGTATTGGGAACATATATTTACGCAATTAGTTCAGACTTGAATCAAATAGCATAAACATTCACTTAATTTTATAATGTCTCTCAAAAATCATTTAAAATTGGTACGTTTAGTTGAAACCAAAACTTGTGAATGAGTGGTTTTTGCATATTTATAATTGAGAAAACGTCTTAAAGAGAGAATATTATAGCACTAAGAAATAGGAGTTGCATATTAAAAAGACGTTGTGTTTAGAAAATGATGTTAAAACACCCGATAGATCGCATTCATTTAGTTAAACAGCTAGTAAATTTGTCTAGTCTAGATCAAATAAAATGGTGACTAGAAGTATTTTATAATTCCACGTGTCAGTTGGACAAAATAACCCCTTAGCAATAGACAATACTTGACTATCTTTGCTCGTTAAATTTAAACTTCTATAGTTCTCGACAAAATAACACGAAAAGAGTGTGGACCTCTCCTGACTATTAAATTAGTCAAAAAAGTGTTAAAATTTTCAACAGCGTATACATACCATCTAAAAATATATCTATTTTATAAACTAGCCAATATATCTTGAATAGCTTACAAACTAATTAATGTGTTTTCTGGTTATTTTATTAAAAAGTCAATTTTCTCATAAATTTATCAGCTGTTTGGCTATTCTGTAAACCAGCTAGATAGTATGCAAACTAGCCGAGTTTTACGCTTTAGCCATAAGATATAGCTACTAAAAAAAATAGCCAAATCTATGCCGATTTCACTAGCTTATCCGGCTATAGTTTTTGTGGAAATTTCTAGCAAATAAAAAGCTGTGCTTTTACCTTTAGTTGGCAATAATGGCACCTAGAATATGTAATTATTAATTTTTAAGTAATAAATAAGCGCTTTCCTTACCTGATAATTAAGACTTTTTCTTAGTTCTTAGTTTTTTTCCAGTAATTGATATTTGTATAAGCAAGGCAGAATATCTGATGTTACAAACAGTGTCATGATGTTTCAAGGCGTTCTACGAAATATATAATTCAGGAAAACCAATTTTATTGTTGCTCTCATTTTAGCAAATTACATGGGTAGATACAATAATTTAGAGGTATTTATTCAAAAGCAAGATGTCCATGTCAACTAGAAAAAAAGTGTGGATAACTATTAACAAGAATTTTCTTCTTATATCAAATTTAATTACACGAAATGAATACCTGTAATTATTAAGTGGTTTTTGTAAGTCTATTAGGACTTCCCAAAAGTATTATTCTTAAAATTTTTGATAAAAAATTTTTCACACAAGTATGACTTCGGTTGAAAATCTCCATCTTATCCAGCTTTACTCCTTAGAGCAAATTTTTCCGGTGAATATGAATGCAATTATAATTTATATGTAACTGATCGATCAAGGAAAGTAAAACTCTCGTTATTTGCTCCATTAAGGCTTCTGATCATTAGCAGTAATATTTTACGCTTATTATCTCGACAATTTTACCTACAGAAAGTATAAATTATTTGATTGGTGTATAATGATCGGTGCTTGTCATGTTTCGTCGTTTTATTTTTAGTAATTGTAATTAGTCGTCAATCGCGCAAAGTTTTGGCACATTGTTTCTTGATCATTAATATTCATGTTTGTGCATTTCAAATTTATTGCTATTCCTATTTTTTGTTTGCGTCTGAAGTATCTAAAAATAGCTCAAAAACACTGGAACTCGCTTGTTTGTGAACGTAAATATCGAAATCTTGTTTTTACTGCTTGGCGTTACCACGAGGCCTAATTTGCCGAAAAGGAGACATTTTAAAGTGGGATTTGGCACTCTGAAATCTAAAATTTATTAATATTGAAGTACAAATTTCACTTTTAAAAGAGTTTGTTTCCTTCGGAAGTTTAGACGTTTTTAATTAAACCGGTTTTTAAGAATAGAAAATAATTCCTACTTTGGGAACGTTTGTAGATTTATTTAGTCTTTTACCTTGTAAATTATGAGATATTTCTTTTGGTTTGATATATAAATATAATATAATATATTATATTGTTATATAATACAATAACTAGAAGTAATGGGATTTCGAGGAATAGTGCTTAGCTTACTGAGATCGTACTTACAGGCCGTAACAATGCGTAGAACTAACCTGAAAGGTGAGATAGTTTGATCAAATTGGCTAGACACTGATAGAGGTCTTCCACAAGGTTCATTACTAGGAGCTTTTCTGTTTATATAATACACAAATGACTTGCCTGGAATAACAAATCATTTTCTAAATATGTATGCAGATGATACATCGGTGATTATTTCAGAACAAAACAGCAGTGAACTCAGAGATGAAATAGTGAGCGTTATATACCAACAAAGATTTAAAAATGCGTCAACTCACGTCAATAGTCGAACAAGGAAGTCTTTAACAAAATTCTACAATTGTTTTTCTTACAAAAATCTCTCTCTCAAAATCGTACAACGCAGACATATAACATTACAACGACAAAAACCTAATACTACAAAATTAAAATCATACAATAAACTCTTAAACTAAAATTAATCAAAACAAAAATAAAATTGTGAAAATTCTCGGTAAATTGAAAATCAGCTGATCGGAGAAATCAAAACAACCAAAATATGCAACTTAAAATACACACAGCGAAAATGGGATGTCTAACCACAGCAATACGTATATAAGTACATGTATGTCCACTCCTTACTAAATCAAATAGAATCATCCGCAATATAAATACATATAAATATTGAGTGAATAGCGGCAATAAAAGATCCCAAGGTATCTTTGCGGTGTGCAAAGATGTAGAAACAGTTTATTTGTTTAATGGATATTAATTTAAGGAAAACTGCTACAAAAAGTAGCAGCTTTTTTAAACTGCTAACCAAAAGCAGCAGAAGCAAGTTGTAGCTGCTAACGTAAAGAAGCAGTTTTATACATCACTATTAAAAAGATGTTTCCTTGGCAGCATTTTAATGGACTTTCCTGGTATAAATAAATAAAATAAAGTTAATTATTAGTTAACAATGTTATTAAGTATATTTTTATAGTTATTTAAATCCAATGGTTGTAATTCGTAGTATTAAAAACTATGCTGCCACACGAAAACGTTATTTTAACAACACAAAATCATGTTTGCTTGCTTCTCTTTTTTGTGTATTTTTTCTAGATGTTCACAATCATGTTTTTTTTTGCGATTGCAGCGCAATCTGTTACGAATCGAAAAAAAAGTTTCAAACAAAAACTACATACTTGATGGCGTAGAATCCGAATCTGCAATACAAAATGGGGGTTCCTATTTAAGATTTCAAAGTTGTCCCCCCTCCCACTCTGGGAGGGTGAGGTGGAGGATCGAGTTCGGCACCATTTAGTGAGCCCTCTACATTATAACAAATCTTATTAAGATCTTTTTTTTGATTTGATGCAGTGTTTTAGAGATATTCCGTTGTCTCAAGATAAAAAACTCAGCCTGTATATAGAGCATTTCATTTAACATAACGGAGTAAGTATACGTTCTCCTGGTTCCGGAACAGCTTGTTAGTCAGAGTAAAGTTCATGTTATGCAGTACTGAATTCTATAAAATGTTTGTGGAGACGATATTTTTCTAAAATAAAAAATAGATCTGTAATCAAAGAACCAGTCTTCGGCGGGACAGCCTCTGCACAATTACATCGATGAAAATGTCATCGTTGCATTATTAAATGCAAATCATCAGCATGATAAAAACTGAAAATTGGTTCCCTTTAAAATTTAACGATTGCAAAACAAAAGTTTTTTCTTTTAATTTTCAAAGAGCGTACAATAACAAATAAAGAGAAGCAAGGCAGCTGCTTCTATGCTGAACGTTCCGGCTGTGTTAAATGAAACCAGACGGCAAACAAACGGCCACGCACTCGTCCGTGCATCGCGCAATCAAGCGGAGTTTATGTTTCAGAACACCCACTGGCCACCCTACGCTTGACGAGCCCGATTGCATTTGGGGACCAGTTAATGTAGCATTGACGTCAATGGGCAACCATTATCAACGACTGGGCGATTAGAGAGGTCATTTTCGTGTACGCGGAAGGCCGTTCGAGATCATTACGATATGCTCATAACATGTTAATCGTCTAGCATGACCGACAACTGTACGCTCCAGGAAAAAAAATATGAATGCATGAAAGTGGCGACCATTATATTTATACATATAGAGAAGAATTTTCTGAATCCGATGCTAGTTTTATTTTACTTTTACCAGAGGCAATAGGAGACGTGCATCTAAATGTTAATTTTTGGATCGCAGCAATACTAAACTGGTCCTCTGGATCGAAAGGTAGTGAGGTGGCGCAAGTGTTGAATGTAGCGCGAAATTCAAACCACCTATATACCTATTCTGGTATTACTTATTTTTATTTAAATGAAGAGAATGGAAAAAGTACATCGACATATATTGTTTGACATATTGTATATTAAAGTAAATATATGCATTTGGATACGGAAATATATAGATTATACCTACCCGTAGAGCATTTTAGACTTCAGATACATAGCAGATAGATAAAACTTGAAATATTGCCATATAGCAGATACATAGCTCTTTATATAGATTATGTATTAAATACGTGTTCAATACGTAAATTATATATTTCATACGTATCTCTAAATATTGCAAATACGCATCTAAAATACATACAAAATGTCCCACATTTACTTTCCCACGTATTTACTCGGAAACTCGACGGAGATAAAGAGTTGCAGTAAAATCCAGTGGAAATGGGACCATATAGTACATAAAATTCTGCCATTATAACTCTTCCCGTATAAATAGCCGTTTTCCCTCTCCGCCATTTTTTTTTTTTTTAAATTGTACCCCCAATTTTTTTCCGCAAGTAAAAGGCTGTTTATACGAGGGGTGTTATAATGGCAGAATTTTATATACAATATCGTCCCAGTTCCAATGGATTTTATTTGCAACTTTTTGTGTCCATTAGTTTCCGAGTAAATACGTGGGAAAATAAATGTGGAACACTCTGTATGTAGGTTATTTATTCAAACACATGCAGAGCGTTTTCCAGCAGGCGATACAAACATAGTATTACACAGAGTATCTTTTTTCAACACCAATTAACAACAATGATAGTATGAGTGTAACACTGTCTATGTTGGTTGCTGGAAAAAAAAATATTTCTAAAACTAAATAAGATATAAACTTATTCTTTTCTTATTAACTTATTTATTTTTAATATATATTTTTTATAAAATATATATGTTATATTTCATAATAGTACTTTAATATCACTTCATCACTCTTGATGTTGAACAGTATGATTAGTTTGGTTTTTTTCTTTGTCTCTGAAACAATCAAGAAATCTGATGTTTAATATGTATATTATAAATTATAGAAATATAAAAGGCAAAAAAGAAAGGTGTTTCTATAAACATATTATCACAAAGAATCTTTTAAATCTTTTAATATTTGTTTAAATATTATTTGCATAAAAAACAATATAATGAATAAGTTTTATAAAGGACTATTCTAGAAAAATTACATTTAAAAAAGCACGTTATAATTCGACTTTTATAATATATAATTTTAAATAATAATTTACTCACGCAATTCTGTGAAGACGTGTAGAAACTTGAACAATCCAATTAATCATGAGTTTTGTAATCATTTCTTCGGTTGAATTTCTATCGTGCAATCGAACAACAGCTACAAATATAGAAAAGTATAGCAATTTATAACACTGTACATAGAATACTATGAACATTTTACAACTTACCTATAATTAAATTAACGATTTTAAAATTTCGAAATGTTTTTTTTCCTCGAACTCTCTTCCAAGCATATGATGTTAATATGGCATCCTTCATCAATGCTTTGAAAATGTTTTTTATCATATCCTGTAGATTTGTCTCACCTTTGAATTTCAAAAAGTCTCTCTACAATAATTTGAAATACGTAAATTATTAATTTAAAATGAAATTTGTAAATATGTGAATATGAAAAATTAACCTAAAAAAATAACACAATCATAATCAAATACGCATTAATATTATACAGTTACAATCGTATGGAAATTCTAATCATTACAAATCCAAAACTTACCTTTGAATCACTAAATTATTTTTCACATCTATAACTATTTTAATATTCGATCACTGGCGATTATAACTATCAAGTTTTTTTAGGTGAATGATGCTACTGGATGCTACACTAGATGCAACGAATGATGGCGGATTATTACATTTTGTCCAATATGTATTGTATCAACTACATAAATGTTTGATCTTTCATATATTTATATAATATGCGCAATATACGTGCTATGTATTGTATATGTATTTTCACTTGGATACATCAAACATATTGCATTAATTACATATTTAACACGTTATATTTCATGTGTAATAAAATCTACATTGTATGTACAATGTATCTACATTATACAGAGTGTTTCACCAGCAGGAAATTCCTCTGTAACTCGTAAACAGTGACAGATGGAAAAAAGTCTTTATAAATTGTTGTAGGATTATAATTTTTCTATAACGCAAAATTATCGCGGCTTGTACAGGGTGTTTCGTAACCTCGGTACAGCCTTCAACTTTCTCTTTTTAAATACAATATCCCCAATATATATGGCATTTTTAAAGCGGTAGTAATTTAAAAAAAAATGAGGTATAGCTTACTTTAGCGCTAAACACATTAATTTCCAGGATATCTTTGATTTTCTAAAAATTATGTCGATTGCAGTGTTTGAGAAAAGCGATTGTAATTTAATTACCACTTACAATTAGACTAAGTGAATCCAATTTTGAAATATATTAGTACGGACCTACTTATATCTGCAGGTGCGTTTATAGTTGCATTTTAATATACTGGGTGTTCGTTACCAAAGCACTCAGTCAACTTCTAATGGGTATATCTTAGTTTTTTTTTTTTAAATAGAACACCCTGTATATGTTTACATCACTGAATTCCTATTAACAAGTACTTTAATTTTTATTAAGCATACTCTATGTCTAACTCTTCTACTTTTCGAGTTATTACAGTTTTGATTAATTTTTCATTGTTACCATGATATTTGTAATCTTGGTAGGCGACGATTCTGTAATGACAATGACAGTCGTTTTTTTACGATTTATCGTATTTAATGTAATTAAATTATTTGTAGAAAATAAGTTTTCGAAAGAAGAATTAGTTAATGGGGTGTCTGTACTGGGAGAATGTGACAAATTATTTTCTGGTGTCATGTATGTACTGTCAAAAACATCCAAACGCTGAAAGGAAACCAATACGCTCTCTTTTAAAAGACTGAAGGACTGCAACCACTGAAGAAAGCGAATTTTCAGTGGCACACTGAGAAAAGAGATTGCATTAAATGAAAAGTTTTATAACGTTTGGTTTTTATCATGTTAAACGAAAAGGATACCTTTTCGCAGAAAAGTGTTTATATTATTTGAATGTAGCCTGCTGTTTTGCCCGAAAACTATTTTCTTCTTAAGTACATGCGATTGGACGAAAAGTAAACGTAATTTAATTAAATGGAATGCACCTTAGTTTTGATTAATATTTTATAATATCTGTATAACTTATGTTTAAGTTAAAACAATACACATTCACATATTATATTGCTATTTATTATATTCACTTTACTTTAAATAAAAAAACCGGCGTTTTAGTTTATTTGCGTGAATACATTGATTTAAAGCTTTTGGCTTGGAAGAAATTTTTAATATAAATTATATATATATATATATATATATATATAATATATTTTGTCCTTTCGATAATACGACGTCCACACATTGGTTGGGGTGCATTGCATGTGGCGTCCACCGTCATATGACGTCCGTATATGGACGCCACAAAACATTTCTATGCTAATGTGATGTACTGACTGCCTAGACCTTGTAAAACGATTTTTAGCTGGACGTTATTTTGGATGCCCCGATGAAAGTTTTGTGTATTAATTAGTTCGGCGAAATACTGTAGTGTGGCGCTGCGGAATTTCGTAATATACCCCAAATATACAAATTATGACATCCTTCCGCGTATGCGACGTCCAATCCTAAAATAATGTTTATAATATTTCGCGTATCGGACGTCCGGTAGCTCTGACAACATTGCATGCATAGTTATAGCCATTGATAGCGAGGGAGGGGGTGTTAGCGTCTTATTAATTTTGCATCGGTATGGTTGTATTATGAGTTTTAAAAATGCTTAGGTGTAGTATGTTTATTCTAGCCGATCCGCAGAACTCGCAGCTCGCTTCATCTCCTTACATTATTTCCACAACATCGGGATGTTACAGAAATATAATTTACTACAAACATGTTTAATTCACTGTCTTCGATGCCCCAAAAAGTAATAATAATTTAATCCCAAGGCCATTTCTCGAGTTGTAGAAAATTGAATTCACTCCCAGAACTATACAAAATAATAATAATAGTTTTCCTGTTACAGTATTTTTTTTTTTGATTTGTAAATTATGAATAAAAAGAAACAGTTTTAGCTAATAAAAGAAATAAAAAGAAATAATATCTTTTCAATTCAGTCAAATCAATTTAGGGCAATCCACTTAAGTTGTTAAAATTTATTTACCTATTTTATCTAGGATACATTAATAACAATACATTAATTATTCGTTTTTTCTTTTTCGGTTGAAATTCTTTGTTTTAATAGCAAATTTCTATTTATTCCACACATCATTCAAACACAGTGATAAACTGCAAGAGTATTATTATTATTATTCTTAAATAATTGTGTTTAATTTTCATTCTAGTTTACATACAGATGTATTTTTTTTCAAATTTGAATAACGTAAATAGTATCCAGAATAGATGCTTTGTTAGTTATTACAGCGATTTTGTATGAAAGGATTCTCGTACTACCCGTATAGCAAAATATTAGACATTTTTGGAGCAGTTCTCTAGTTCTTTATTTTCAAACACATTCATATTTCTTATAAAAAATTAAATTATAATTTTTTAAGATATAAATGTTCCATTTCGTTAAAATTCGTGAACAATAGGGTGGTGTGACAGCAGTTCTGCTCTTATTGGTAATTCGTTTTCCTTAACATGCGCAGTGCTGGTTATACCTATGCGGGTTACAGGTTGTATTCTTTAGCTTTTTCACCGTTTGCTGCATCTGGTGAGTGAAAGTTGTCGCGGTAACACAGGGCAATGAAATTACGTATGCGCATTGTGCAAACATCTGAAAGCAACCGTCATCGAAATAATCCAATGCTATTACTTCAAAAATAACAGCCAGTAGTACCTTGTGTGGGTTGGAATATACGGAAAATTGACGCACAGTAATCTTTCAGTGATTTTACACTCATCATAAACAAAGGGTAATAGTGTCATGTGTAAAGTTTGTCCACGCAAACCGAAAGTGTTGGTGAAGTGTAATGAAATAAGAAATCAAAACGCATAGACTACAAAATTATCACAAGCCCAAGCTGATACAGAAATAATGGACTATTAGGGTTCGCAGTTCTATAACAGTCCAACAAGTTTCTGAACTATATAAAAACTATGAATAGGTATAAATATCTTAGTAGAATTGTGAAGCCGTAGTTTCTAGACAATCTCCTTTATAGCTTTAGTATTTGTTCCACCTTTTTATTTATATTGAAATTATTATACTTTAAACTATTTAAATATTATTCGTAAGACTGTATTCTTTACATCAGTATATGTTTAACTCATTTTCATACACATATAACTGTTTCTAAATGTCATTATAGTTTCTAAGCAGGTATGTAAGTTTCTTTCATGCATTTTCTTGAGGTGTAATCTTTGTTTATAAATAAGATTTGAAAAATAAACAAATTTCGAATAGATATCGCATGACAAAAATGTGTTATTAATGACAGAATTCAGAATAACGTTTTACAACAACAAAGACATTTTGTTTTTGTACAAATTTATGTGTAACAATTACTTTTAAACTACACTTATGTTTTTGATGTACAAATTATCGCAAAATATCTAACCAACGTTATGACATTAGAAGATCTACATGAGTATGATCGGTTTAGCTAAGGATCATATAAAAACTTATTATATATAAAATTTGATTAAATGTCTACTATTAGTTATTAATTTCTTGACGACCTTAATAAATATGTTTGCATTATAAACATGTACAACAATCTTTATCCCATTACCCTCCCCAATTTTTAAAAGTAATTACATTTCGCATTGGATTGCTGCTTGTATTAGCACTAGAATATTAAGTATTGAAATATATTAACAATTGTAGGAAACTTTAGTTTTGAGAGGTTGATAGCAGAGCAAGAGAAGGCGATGGTGGCAGATTGTTTTTTATCTGCATTGTTTAATTTTAATATGAAAATAGATCTGTTTGTTTGTTGTTATTAAAGTAAATTTTAAAAGAAAAGAAGGTTATTTCTTACACAATATTACTACACACTTCTATAATATTACAGCAGTTTATTTAGAAAATCCACATTATATACATCCTACGATAATATTCGGTCCATCAGATTAATAATTGTCCTCGTCCACGAATGCTATATACTAATTTGTATGAATTATCATTACAATAGTGTTGATATTTTTCTTTCACTTTATCCATGTGATAAATTGAGAAAATACAGAGATTTTATCCATCTGGCAACAACAAAGAATCTGGAATTAATTTATAGATGTAAACTGTGTGCCAAAAAAATTGCAACACCTTAAAAGAGTTATAAGGCTGAAGTTTCAAGTAGTATTTCATAACTACTAGTTTTCAGTAGTAAATCATAGCAATTAGAAAAAAATACCAACAATTAGCAAAAATTTATCAATCAAAATGTTACATCTGAATGAGATGATCAATGGTATCTTATGGGATCTCATTCCAGGCATAATGTAAATGACGACGATAGTTCCTGCAAGGTGTTTGCTGCTTATGGTAAACGCCTTATGTAGCAGCAACCTATCATATCCACACATCCTCGATCGGGTTTAAATCCGGTGAGCGAGCAGGGGGTCTAGTACGTTTCAGCGCCGCCGTTTCATCGCCGCCGTTTCAGCGCCGCCGATTCGTAAGGATGAATCAGCAATGTTACAAATCATATTTTTTTTAATATTGGAAGGCGGAGGGAAGGCAATTTTTTTTTTTAAACATTCGAAGAGGATACATTAAAAATGTTTCAAATCATATTTTTTTTAACATTGGAAGGAGGAAAGGGGGAGCAGAGGATATTTCTTTTAAGGATATTTTTTTCTTGTTTTTTAAACATCGGGAGAGATGCATTACAAGGGTTTTCAAATCATATTTTATCTAACATCGGAAAGAGGGGAATGGGAGGGGAGGAGGAATTGTTCTTTTTTAATGATATTTTTTTTCTTTTTTTTCAGAACATCTGGATAAAGGATGCATAAGAAATGTTTTAGATCATATTTTTTTCTAACATTGGAAGGAGGGGAGAGGGAAGGGGTATATTAGCTTTTTAATGATAATTTTTCTTCTTTTTTCGAAACATCGAGAGATAGGATGCATTAGAAATGTTTTGCATCATATTTTTTTAACATTGGAAGGAGGAGAGAGGGGTGAATTATTTTTTTTAAGATAATTTTAGAAACATCGGGAGAGAGGATGCATTAGAAATGTTTCAAAAGACTTTTTTTAACACTGGAAGGGGCGAGGGGGAGGGGAATGTTTTTTTAAATGGTATTTTTCTCTTCTTTTTTTCGAAACATAGAAAGAAAAGACAGATCGGAAATGTTTCAAACCATATATATTTTTTTTAACATTGGGAGGGGGAAAGGGAGGGGATAGAATGTTTTTAATGATATTTTTTTTCTCGTTTTAACAACGGGAGAGGACGCATTAAAAATGTTTTAAATCATTTTTTTATATTGGAAGAGGTGGAGGGGAAGGGGCATTAGTGTTTTTAATGACAATGTTTATGATTTGAAACATTTTTTAACGCATCCTCTCTCTTCTGATGTTCCGGAAAAAAAGAAAAAAAAATTAAAAAACTAATACCCTTCCCCCTCCACCTTTCTAATATTAAAAAAAATGGTTTAAAACTTTTTTAATGCGTCTTCCCCCGTTTTTAAAAAGAGAAAAAAAACATTCTACCCCCTCCCTTTCCCTCTTCCAATGTTAAAAAAATATATATGATTTGAAATATTTCTGATCTGTCTTCTCTATGTTTTGAAAAAAAGAAAAAAAGATACAATTAGAAAAACATTCCCCTCTCCTCTCGCCCCTTCCAGTGTTAAAAAAAATTTTTGAAACATTTCCAATCCATCCTCTCTCCCGATGTTTCGAAAAAAATTGTATAAAAAAAATAATTTCCCCCTCTTCCCTCCTTCCAATGTTAAAAAAATATGATTTAAACATTTCTAATGCATCCTCTCTCTCGATGTTTCGAAAAAAAAGAAGAAAAACTATCATTAAAAAAAGCTAATATACTCCCCCCTTCCCTCCTTCCAATGTTAGAAAAAATATGATTTCAAACATTTCTTATGCATCCTTTATCCAGATATTTCAAAAAAAAAGAAAAAAATCATTAAAAAGAACAATTGCCCCAAAAAATATCATTTAAATAATCATTACCTTCCCCTGTCACCCCATCCAATGTTTAAAAAAATGATATTTCGACAAAAAGAAAAAATCATTTAAAAAAATCATTCCCTCTCTCCTCTTATCCCTTCCAATGTTAAAAAAAATCAAACGTTTTAGATATCTGTGTATCATACGTTCAAATCAAATTCAACTGGCACTGCATATGGCGTCAAAACGTTCCGGCTTCGAAACGGCCGCATCGAAACATCCCATGCAACCAAATATACGTCGTACAAAAATTCTTCATAAGAATGAATGATTAAGTTAAGATCATTAAGTTATGAATCATTAAGTTATCTATAGTTTAACCATTCAATAATGCGGCGCTGAATTGGCCGGCGCTGAAATGTCCCGGCGCTGAATTGGCCGGCGCTGAAATGTCCTGGCGCTGAAACGGCGGCGATGAAACGGCGGCGCTGAAACGTCACTTCGTCCACTCCATAGGCTGGGGAAAAAATTATTCCGATAATTTCTGACCTCTAAACCAGAGTGTGGAAGAGCCCCGTTTGTTGAAACCAGAGGTTATTGTAATTGATACAAATAGCTTGTAATGTCGGAACTACGTTTTGGGTCAATAAAAGTTTCTCCATTGGTAACGTGCCATAGATGATCCAATAATATTAGCATTGATAATCCCTGCCTAAACATCAACTTTCTAAGGACGTTGAGAATGAGCTTCTATTAGCCATTTAGGGTTTTCCTGAGCCCAATATCGACAATTATCTCTGTTAGTTAACATAGTCATTTAACATAATTTCGTGGCTTCATCAGAAAACAAAATGTTGTTTCAGAAATCCGAATTTGTTTGGAACGCATACCTCATGATTTCACAAAATCACAGTCTTCTATCGAAATCATCTGCACTTAGTTCTTAGACTAATGCACTTTTTATGGATGTAATTTCTCTTTTAAGCACTTTACGAACAAATCGTTCTGAAATATTATAGTCACGTTGTAGATCATTGCACGATGTCCGGGGTCGTTCGTTCACCGCCAGCAAAATATTTAATGCAGCATCACCACCAGTAGCAGTTTTTGGTCTTCCCGTCTTAGACTTTTCCTTTGCGGTCGGGATGTGTATTTAGATGCGTATTTTTCAATAAATTTGGAAAGTGTGCGTAATAGCAGTTCGGTTAGAATAGACGTTATTGAA
Organism: Protaetia brevitarsis; assembly: GCA_004143645.1. Lineage (NCBI taxonomy): Eukaryota > Metazoa > Arthropoda > Insecta > Coleoptera > Scarabaeidae > Protaetia > Protaetia brevitarsis. The sequence goes on along the minus strand of RXPK01002746.1, from coordinate 38,341 downwards.
TAATATGCATACTTCTTGCTTGCGTAAATTTTCGATCACCATATCTTATTATGACAAAAATATTAAATTTGCCCTTTTCTGTTAAGTGAACCATTTTTAACACACTAAAACTTAAAACTAACTCACAAGAAATTTCAACAGCGACGCTGATTGTCAAAAAATAACAACTGATAAGCAATCAAAAATATCGGCAAGGCAGAGGCACAAGTAACAACAATTTCGTGTGACTATTACATTAGTATCTTGGAAATATTATTGTGTGACCCCTCATAAAATGTAACTATTTGTACGTAGAAAAATTTCTGATTCTGAAAATAGTATAAAACGTATACATAATTATTCAAAAAACAAAAACAAAAGAACTTTTATTTGAAGAAAACAGATTAAAATAAGAATTAAATAAATAATGGCTTTAATCAATAAATTTTGCCGGAGATGCGCCTTGTAGTGTAGGCTCTTGTATTTGGATGGGTACATATAGAATATTAAGAAATAACCAAACGTTTAGTAAAATCATAAATCAAATGGGGCTGTAAAAAATAGATAGATATGGCAACATGGCGGAGTTCATTCTAACGGTATTATGAAAGTAAGTATATTTCGTGGTTGCTATAAAGCGGTAAAACATAGCGTGCATACCCATGGACGTCACATGAGCGACATACTGAAAGGACGTCACATTAATTTCATAATGGGGAATAAACTATGAGCGCGATAGAAAAATATAGAAGTGTACAGCGTTATATGTTGACAACCCTTGTTACAATCCAATCGTCAAACTTCAATATATATGGCGCTATCAGGTGGACGCAATAAACGCGGTTCGGTGAAAAGACGTCATAATGATAGAGGGATGTAATATATATATAATATATATATATATATATAATATATATATATATATAATCTCAGATACAAAAACTATAGTAAACAAAGATAAATATTTTCGTGCAAGATTAAAGAAATTTTAGGGACAATTGGAATCTTTTCAGTTAATGTTGCATTACTTATAAGTCAACGCACTTTACAGAAGTATATAGTGTTTGAACGTTTAAATTGTTACCCACGGAAAAAAATACGTTTTTTTGTTAACGCATTTGGTTATTAAATTATTACTTTTGAAGTAATAATTTAATAATTATAATTGAAATAATATTAAAAAATATTCCTGTCTAAACGAATAATTTGGTTAAAAGGTTTATTTGAAACAATATAATATTATTTTGATATAGCAGATTTCTCCCCATATAGTACATAAATATACTTATGTGTAGTACAGAAATTGTCGCATAGATGGCACATCTACTGTTTCATTCCATTAGCAGAATATATTTCGCACAAAAGGGAGTGGAATATACGATTACAGCATACTAACCTGGTATATCTATCAGATCAACATCTGACAGTAGTCTACTGGGGAATGATCGCTGCGATCAACTCCCACTACCAGGGGCAAAGGCTTTGGGTGGCTTTTACAACATCCTAACCGCGTGTCCTGTATATCTGATAAACATGGAGTGCATGGATTTTTGGAGATAATTCATTTTATTTCAATCAGAAATGGTCACGACATTTTGTTGTGTTTACGCTTTTCGATAAAACCGCAAAAAAGTCAGGTGTAAAGTGAATAAATGTTATAAGAAAAGGTAAAACCTCTCTTGATTCAAAATGCTTACGATTTTCTGTCAATGTGCAGAGTTTTAAAATTCAAAATAAAGAGGACTTGAATCAATATGTTTTACTTAAAAGAATGAACTGCTTGCACAAAAAGAATATTATTTTCGAAGAAACGTCTAGGTTTAAAATTATATTCTTTTGGAAGGTAACATCAAATCATGTTAGCCAGTCGTATTAGGCAAAACAGGAATTTCATCGCATTTTAAACAAAAACAAATTTTATCTTTACCATTATCAGTTGGTCCAAGAACTAGATCAATGTGATTTAAATCGAAGGTTGATGTTTTGCTAATAGGAGTTAGAAAAACAGTTAGGAGAAGTTAGATTCTTCAATATATTATTTGCTGATGAAAAATAATGTTTGCTGAGTGGTTTAGAATGAAAATATTTGCGAAATTTCATTTATTAGTACTCTATACGGTCTCTTGCAACAACAATTGTCACACCGAAAACGTACTTTTCAGTTTTAGTTGAGTTGTTTGAGCATGTTATATCGAAAATCTGATGTTCTAATTATTTTTTTATGTATATTTGGCACAGTTTATTGCATGTTTACTTATATTGATTTGTTTATTTTTCGATGTTTTTGTGATTTTACATTAAATATTTATTTTCTGGCTTTCTAAGTGGTAATTAAATTACAATCGCTTTTCTCAAACAGTGCAAGCGAGATAATTATATATAATAAAGTTTTCTTATTTTTATCTGGAGATTATTTTTTACCGGTAGCTAGATGTATACCATATCATCGCTTGTAATGCAATAAAGCCTGATTGTGTGGCATCTATATGATAACGTATATTATTAATTAGGGTGGTATTAATTTGTGTATTTTACTTTGAATCGTTATCGTATTAGATGTTGATGTGATATACCTAGCTATCGGCAAAAAAATAATCATCAGAAGTGAAATATACCTAAATACGAAAAATATAACTTTTTTTGTATATTCCTATAAGTTTCTATTATGTATTTATTTTAATTATTTGAAGTAGGTACGCGCGAAAATCAAGGACGTAAACAGTTCCGCAATCTCACATTTTAACAATAAAATAGCGTATATGTATTAATTTATCTATTGTATTCGTCACGCTTGTGTACGATTCTCATTATCGAGAGAAAGTAAACATTAAGATTTAACGTTACACTATTGGACTACGTTGTGAAACGATTAGACAACCCAATATTCGTTTCCACTGTTTGTATGTAAGTAATAATCGTTATGTCTATCTATATAAATACCTATCCCCTGTAAATCGTTGGTTAAATAGTATATTCAGTATATCGCATTAACGTTTAATTGACATTGAATAGAGACGTGTGTGTAAGATAATAAATAAGGCAACCTAATTTGCATCAATATAAATATCTGTAATCAAATCGTTAAGTGTTCCGGTTGGAGTCTCCATCTAGTGATGAATACGCTAACTTCTTTTATTTATAATGAAAAACATTAGTTAATCCAGTGTTGACTTGACTTACAATTAGTTAAGAAATGTGTATATGCTTAATATATCAGGTTTTTTTTTCTTTAATAATGTTCAATTACATTGAATTGAATTGTCAAATATGGTCAACAATGGATATATTTACATTAGGCGTTTACGAAAAGCGATCTTGACGTTCGGAAAAGGAATTTACTCGGAAGTACCCGCGTTCGAAAAGTGATCCTCAGTGCCAGATACATATCAGCTTACGGGATCTTCGTGATCTTGCAAACTGGAGGATCACTTAGATTCACTTACGTTAAGCTATATAGGTCAGAAAGTATACTACATCTGTATTTAAACTAATCAAAATGAAAGCAACGTCAGTTGGACACCATGTTGTTATTAAGAATAATATATTATTAATGATCTTACTCTTTATTAATGCATTTCAAACAGGTAGCATCATCGAACATCCAAAGTAGACCTATATAGTGCCTATAAGTTATAATTTAATCTTTCTAGTTTACAGTTTATTGAAAAGGTAATAATAATAATAATGATCTTTATTGGCAGTAAGATTTGCGTTAGCAAATATATGCCTTGTCAAGTACACTATCATACAATAAAATAAACATATATATGTATATATATGAACATATGGTTTAACAATACCATTGCAATAAATTTGTAAAAATGTAGTCAAATAATAATAATGATAATAATTAACAAACTGGTCATCAGTTAAAATAAGCAAAAACTAGACATGACATTCATCCACAACATAATAGCACATATCCAGCAAGCACTTTCTCAAATTTCTTTTAAAGGTCTCCAGGCCAGCTGTTCGTCGCAGGTCTAATGGAAAACGATTATAAATTTCGATGCAATTGTAGCGAGGAGATCGCTCAAATAATGACGTATTATGGCTGGGTATGCTGAGGTCTTCACCACCACGCGTACTGCAAGCAGAATTGTACCGACTATTTCATGCAGTCAATCAAATTTTTGCGCGTGTATACGGCACATTCGTATATATACAAACTAGCCATAATAATGCCAAATAAGCCACCATAATGAATAAAATGTTCTCTACATGAATCCCTACTCTTAAGACTGGATATTGCACGCACAGCTTTTTTCTGAACAATAAACAGTCTCTTAAATTTGGTGGTGCGACTCCAGAAAATTATACCGTACTTCAGTTGTGATTCCACACAGGCGTTGTAATAAATAATTATTAAATCAGTGGTTACATTTTGTGTAAGCAGTCTGATTGCAAATACTAACGAGGTTACAGATTTGCAGGCATGGTCTATGTGATGCTCCCAAGATAGATTTTTGTCAACTGTGCAAACTCAGGTATTATGTGATGCTGTCAAAATCAATGTCGCAGTAGTACAGATTGAAGGCTTCATTGAATTGATTCAAATTGATTGGGGTGGCCTATGGACTTGTTTCACCGTGACCTTTTCAGATCTATTGTGACCCCCTTTTTCCTAGACGACGCCTTCTAATTTTGCTCTCTTAATTAAGCTTATCATTTTTGAGAGAGGCTTCTTTGTGTAGCTGCTAGCTGTGGGGTATTGTATATATGCCTATTTAGTCTACAGTGTCCAGTCAGCAGACCTACTATCATTTTGACAGTCCTCCTGTAGTTATCCAGCGGATCTCTAGAAATTCAGGCCTCTGTTCCTTTAGGAACTCTTTTGCCTGTCTCTGTGCCGGTGATTTTTGCCACCACTTTCTGGACTGATTATGTATCCATTCATTGATGGATTTTTTTTTAATTTGCTATTTGGTAGTGCCGAAAGAAGGGCCAGCCCCATGTATGTATGTAAAATAAAAATGTATGGTGTTACACTGCGACCTAAAAGATGCCCAGCCCCAACGAATGACCTTATTGAATCTCGCCTGGCTAGCTCGTTCGTCGCCTAATTTCCTTTTGGTGCTCACTTCATTTAGGGCGCTTACTCAGTCCCAAATCTAAACTGGTAGTAACTGAAGATCAAATGAATAAAATTATGACCTGGGACTAATTTATCAGTACACGTGTTGAAATTATTGGTTTTATGTTGAAAATAATGGCGAGATAAGCGGTGTTTACCTCTTTTTTTTTGAGGAACAAGGATGTTCCATGGAACATCCTTGTTCCTCCTCTTCTCCTTTCAATTCTCATATGTTGTTATTAACACAGAAATGTTGTTTCCAGTGCCTACCTTAAATTTTGTACTACGAAAAATTTAAACTTCATGAGTCTTGTTTTACACTCGTACTATCATACCTTACTTAATAAACTCGGGTAAAAATATTATTTCTGTGTTTTAACTTACCTTATTTCAATTTTGTGATGACTCACTCTTTCAAGTAAATGTATACTATATTCGGTACATTATCATTATTAGTGAACAAAATAGGATATTTGTATTTTTGTATTCATCTTATCACACTTACTTAGAGTAAGATGAAGATAAGTTAAGGATTTATAACAGTTAAAATAAGCACTTTTTAATACTACCTCAGTTAGTTATTGTTTTAAATTTTACAAAAAAAAAATAATAAATTTGTTTTCATTTCAGATCCAAAAGAAGGACGATCAGATGGGATTTAAAAAGGTACCGTATTTTTTTTGTATTTATTTAATGATAGTTTATTTATTTTAATTTTTGTACAAAATATACCTCTGTAAATCACAGACTAATACAGCCTATATAAAGAGTTCGATACATTATTACTATTATTAGCAACTCCGTTAATTATTATTACGTTGACAATTTCCGTTAAAAAAGATTTAATGAAGCGTTTTTGAGGTAATTAAACAATTTGTCTTTTTTTTACAGAAGAAATGTCACCTAACTTCTTCATTATCTTTTCAGGATGTGCAACATACTAAGATTTTTATTTATCAAATTACATTATTCCTCAAAATGTAGTTAAATTTAAAAGAAATGTAAAATTTCTCAAAAACATTTCATATATTTGTGTTTTTTTTTTTTCTGGTAGACCGATACAACAAATAGCCGGTTGCACTGTTGACAGATAATTCTATGTTTACAGTTAACTAAATATTAAGATGAAACAATTTTTTAACGTATAGCGGATCAGAAAGTAATTTCAGAGGTTTATCTAAAATTTCAAGGCATACTATGATTATTTTTCGAGCTCGAAAACAGCAAATTGTTATTAACTATTCTTTCTATAAAAAAATGAGTACGACAGTGAGTTCGGCAGCTCCTAAATTGGTTTTAACTGATTTTCAATCAAATATGTTTATTAATGAAAAAGTTATGGGTGGATATTTTTTTCAAGTTTATTATGCATTTTTTCATACATCCTCTGCTTACAACGTCTGCTTACTGCGGTAGGTCGCAATTTGTAAAAAAAAATAATACCATTTTTAAAAAATTAATAAGCATATTAATCAAATTCTAAATTTTAATAAGTAATGTTTTATTTGTTTTTTGACTAATCTAGTTGTGCTTATGCTTAGGTCTTTTGTATTGCAGTGTCTTAAAAAAATGTTTTAAATATTTATAATAACTTCCCCATTTGACAATTTCATTAAAACAAAGTACAAATTTGAATAATATTAAACCAGGCTATGAGATGGATACTAAATGCAGACTTTGGCTTTGAAAGTTACTGTAAAATTGTTCGTTAATCGAAAAAAACTGAAATTGTACGCCTTTCTGGAGACAATAATCTAAACATAAGTAAATTAAATATTTAATTATAGACATCCAAATCGCTCTCGCATTAGTTCATACCACAGTTTATGAAATTAATGCAATATTTAATGACTAAACACATTTTAGAAAATAACCTGTGAAGAATAAATAAGCAGGATCGGGCTGTGCTAGATTATTTTCCAAACAATCCACATGCTAGTCTAATTGTAAGAGTGGTCGGTTTGGCTTCAAATATGCCCAAGGGAAAATATTTGAATATGTCTTAAGAAGAATAAAATAAACCATTTAAACCACAACTCCTATACGAGCTCTCGAACAAGGACATAGCGAAAAATACCTGGAATTTTGATTGATGATGGATTAACGTGAATACTTTAATGATATACCCATTTTAAACAATATTTTATTTAGTTATGAAGCTACTTTCGTAACAAAGGAGGTTGTGTCATCACAAAATATGTTGTATTTAGTCACCGATAATCCAAACTGGAGATGAACTGTAAAAGACAGTGCTCAAAAAAGCATATTGAACCAAAGAATAATATTTCCGTTCTTTTTTTGACGGATCATCAATGGAGAGAGTTTTTTTTAGTTTTAAAAGATGTTTGCTCTCGTATATCTTTAAAAAAATGCGTATAAATGTTATGTTATTTGTGAATCATCTACCTAATCTCTAATCTCTCATAATCTAAAACAATAAAGATGTGTATAGGTAAATAAGCCTGGAATTACGAGAATTTTTTGAAGTAAATTTCCTCTCCATATACCATAATAATCTCCAAATAATTGAAAACTAACGTTCTTTAAAAGGAATTTTTATACTACATACAAATAAAATCTCGCAATTATTCTAATCATTAATTAACTCAATACTCGATCTAACGTATGTTACATCTCACCTAATCTCGAATCGTAATAACAGCTTCGTTTACACTTACAATGTAAACCGAACACTTTTATATCATATCTAACCGTACTTTCCATTGCACCATGTGCGAGATTAAGCAAATAAGTGTTAAGCATCTCACGGAAATTTACATAGTAAAATTTAAATTCACATCACGGCTTTTATTTCGTAGAAAATATTTTTAGTGGTTGTTGATATTATGTGATTAAACTTTTAAATGTGTTACGGTAAAATTAAATCAGAAGCAAGCAGTTCATTAGTTATGAAGTTATTTGCAACGTGAAACAGTTTTGGATAAAATGCAAAGGGATTGTATACTTTATATTTTTTTTCACAAAAAATAATACTAATCTATTTATTTATTAAACGATTTATTTTCGTTACAGATTAACCCACCTTAATGCAATCTTGTAATCGAACAATTGTGTAATAAACACCGAGAAAGAGAGAATAAGCATTTATACTCTATTTTTGCATATTTAGCGAGTAACCTATAGTGAACAGTTAAGTGGTTAATTAGCTTTACTACATATGTGACTTTAAGGCCTCAACAACTTGTAGTAAAATAAAAATACTGTACCGATTGGTCTCTGTTATCCGTTATCTGCTACAGTATGAATTCTTTTATCGGATACCTACATATTTTATTGTTTAATTCCTAGCTTTAAATAATTGGAAATGGCAATGAATAAAACTTTAATTCGAGATTGTTTAATAATAATAATAATCTTTATTACCCAACGATAAACAATTAAGGTAAATATAAACAAAATTGGTTACACCATGTAATATAAGATAAAGAGGAACATTAGCGCCATTGCAAAACAAGTACAAAACCAAATCAATTACATATTGCAAACGTTAATCAGGAATATGATTAATATAAGGAAGTAGAACTTCAAAAAATCAATTAACGAAAAACGTCCGCAAAATGTGAATTATGCAATTCTTAACATACGATGCAAAGGTGCATTTCTAATATACATATTAGTAGCAGCCGATGATAGGACAGAGGTAGCAGAAAAGCGTGCTGATGGACGAGGGGCATGGAATTTCACATAGGTTAAAAGGTAAGGGGAATCAATTAAACCATGAATGAGTTTGTAAATAAAGTTAGCTGCATGATCTTTGCGGCGATCAGCCTAGGATCTCAAACTATGCCTCTCAAGAAGGGTATTATAATCAATGCCTCTTGGAGGGTAAGTACCATTAAATTAACCATAAAGATAGAAACTTTAAAAATTTTCGCTGTATCCGTTCAATAGCAAGTTCATGGCACAAATAATAAGGTGATCATACAGGAGATGGGTATTCCAACGAGCTAACAATAAAAGCAAAGAATAGTGCCTTCAAAGTGCTACAATCATTGAAATGCTTTGCCGAACGCATTACAAAGCCTAAGTTCTTCACTGCTCGTGAACATATATACTGAATGTGTGGTATAAAGGTGAGACAAGAGTCAAACCATACACCTAGATGTCTTAGTAAAATCTTGGTCCCAAACTGCAGTGGTAGCGCGAAAAATATGTATTGCATTTGGAGATGAACCATAAATGATCGAACAACATAGAAGTGGTTAAAAAAATTTTATTTGGGAGACCTCGGCTTGACCGATGAAGTCTGAGAGAGAGATCATTAACAAGGAAGATATTTTACAGGTTGTCGAGAAAAGTTCCAGTATAACCTTTTTTTTTTTTCAGTGTACTTGCATCCTTTGTTAGGAAAATGTCCCCGGAGGGAACATATTATTTGTCATCTTGCTTGTTTAAAACTGGTAGCTGTTTCGATTGTTTGACCATTTTGCCCTTCTTTCAATATATCTATAGAAATGACATAATTTCTGTACTGAGAAAAATAGGTATTTGTACAAGTGTAGGTGTGTTTACAAGTATAATAAATGGTAGTAAATCCCAAAAATCAGTTTTAAATAATACACTACTGGCCATTGAAGTTGAGACAATCTGTAAATTACCGCTAACTAAATAGAAACGACATGAATTCGAAAGGAAATAAAAATGTATTCGTAGAAACAAAAATATAAACAAATAACAAGAAGAAATAGAAAATAAAACAAAACATAGTTATTAAAATATTACACTAACTATACTTTCTTCTCGACGAAGAATCTTTCTTTCAATATGACCCGGGCCACTCGTTCTGTTAATTTTGTCAATTTCCTGGAAAATATTGTGAAGTCGCCACAAGTGCTCTTTCGTAGTTGGACAGACTTTCCTTGTATGTATGTATGTATGTAGGTGAAGGGTGGTGTTACACTGCGACCTAAAGGATCTATTGTGTCCCATTCTTGCTGCTTTACAGTTGGCCTCCAATCCTATTCCTTTTAAAAGTGTAGGATATCGGAGGGCCCCAGTTTAGGTAAGTCTCCTCTTCGATTTCACATGCTCCCAGGTACAATGCCCTCGGGTTGCACAGTGCTGCGCAGTTTGAGAGGAGGTGGATGGGTGTTTCATCCTGTTCCCCACAAAACTGCATTCAGGAATCTTTTCCAATCCAAGCTTACTCAGGGGTCCTTTCAGTCTACAATGGCCTGAAAGTATTCCTGTTAATATGCGAACATTGTTCTTACTCAGGTTGATGCATTCTGTAACCTCTTCTGGTTTATAAAGTTCCCAGAAGAATTTTACTCTGCATCATTCCTGGAGATTCTTCCGTAATGGATTTTCTCTGCTCCATTTCTATTTTTAGATTTTTTCAGTATTGTACTGCAACTTAACCCGCAAAAGGTTCAGCCTACGAAAGGCATCCAGCCCCTTTTTTTGCGAGGTTACGCCGTTATTCGCTTTCCTGCCACTCCTGTGTGACCGGAACCAAAGGAGGGTTACTTTATTTCTTTTGCCTAGCTCATTGAGTTTCCTAGGCATTCCAGACAATCTTGGAGCTGATTTCATATGAGCTCAGCGCCTTGAGGCTGCTTGACTATCAGACATGATGATATCTCCTGTTTCCGATAGTTCCTATCCATATGAAACTGAACACATCTGCCAATAGCGTGTATTCCGCCCGAAATATACTTGGGTATTTTCCCAAGCTTCGAATATGTAGTTCTAGCCCGAATTTCCTATTCCAGTCCTTCTGACCGTTTTGGAGCCATCAGTAACCACTTGATTGGCATTTTATTTAAAATTCAAGATGGTGTTATGATCCCACTCGCTCCAATTACTTAGCTTTGTGGAAACAGACTTTCCTTACTCGCCTGTCCAGCTTATCCCACAGCAATTCGATGGTGTTCAAATTCGGACTCTGCGGAGGCCAGGACATGATTTCCCAAACTTTATCCTCTACTTGAGACGCGAGATAATATTTGCATATCCGTGCAGTGTGTTTGGGGTCGTTATCATGCGCAAACACGAAGTTCTCCTCAATCAACGGTAATTCTGACGTTATAACATTTTCTTTCAATATGTGTCTTTGAGCATAATGTCGTCAATTTTTACGAGATCTCCAGTCCCCGCACTGCTAAAACAACCCGAAATCATAATTGAACCGCCACCGTATTTGACTGTGAGAACGACACAAACACGCAATATTCGCTCGTCCTTCGTGCGCCTTACAAAAACCCTGCGCTTCTGCCCAAACACTTCGAACTTCGACTTGTCAGACCAAAGAACGTTTCTGAAATTTTCTGCTGTCCAATTTCTATGAGTTTCGGCCCACTGTAATCGTTTTTGCCGGTTTCCACGATGGAGCAACGTTTTTCTTACCGCAACACGATCGAATAAACCGGCATCCCTTAAGTGCGTTTAGTTGTTTTTAAAGATATCCGTCGTTCGCGTCCCCTATTCATATCTGCTGCGATTTCGGGCGCCGCTAATTGCCGATGTCTTCTGCTCAACGCTTTAAGTTGTCGATCTTCCGCGAGAGTTGTTATCCGTGACGGACTTCCGGCGATTACGGTCTTCGAATGTTGCGGTGTCTCGGTAGCGACGAATAGTGCAATGGACTGTAGATTTTCTCACTGCTAATTTTGCTGCTATCAAACGCACGGACTGTCCTTCCTCATATAATGTGACAATATCTCTTATAATCTCTTTTCTACACTTATCGGCTTTCTTTTCGGCATTTTTTAAGTACTATTTTCACAAACACCGCAATTAAACAACCGTATCATAATGGGTTTACTAATAGAATAATTCACAACAAGTACGATATCAATTATTGCCTGCTATAGTGGGAGACCTTTAGGAGACACCCACGTGAAATTTAACCACCCTGTCGACCCATCCCTCTATTGTAAGCATTCTTGTCGGCGTTCCTTTAAATATTGTTGGTAATGATTTTATAGTTCATTTACTATAACAGACGAGGTGCTACGTGAGTCAGTTTGCTATGACGTCACGACCGTGTTGCAAATTTTCTGTTCGTCAAAACGTAAACAAACCGTTAGGTTATTTAACTGTCAAACACTTTTGACAGGTGAATAAACAAACTCTTAAAAATTTAAAAACATTTACCATTAATATTAGTGATGATTCTTTTTGAAAATCAGGATTTAAAGTATGTTAATCATGATAGCAGTGGAAAAAAGGCAAATTAATTAATTAATTACAAAATTCAAAAACAAATAATCAAAACATCCTATTTTAAAACGCAATCTTTAAATAAAACATAATAGTATATTCAAAATCATAGTAAACAAAACAATTTGTCATTTATTAAACAAAAACACTTTTTATTTATAATTTACACTGTTTACATTTATTTATATACTTGAAAAAGCTTTTCAATAAAGCGAAACGTCGTATTCATTCATGTTTCTAATATTGACGACCTAAAAACCAAGAAAAAAGAAATCAAATGGTCAAGATTAGAAGCTTTAAAAGGTATGGTTTAGTTGTAATAACTACTTATTTTAAATAAATATATACCAAGTATAAACGCAAATTCCCACACTTTGCTGCAAATGCAGAATATAACCTTTGACATTTGACAGCTATAACGAAATTAGTGGAATACATTGGGAAGATGTGACAAGCATGCAATTTAAAAAGCAGTAGGCACCAACATAGTATCTTTAATTGAACATGAATAAGTTATATGTTAGTTGGTTGTTTTAATAATATGGTATTGCATGGCCCGAATTTGCAAGTAATGACGTACCTCGTCTATTATAGTAAATGAAGTATATTACCAACTGGTATTAAGTTAAATTAACTTTTCTCTTTAATAGACTTATTCTAATAATGTGTGTTGTGCTTTGTTGTTATGCTTACTTTATTGTAGAAATTTTTACACTAATGTTAAAAGTATTAAAAATCGAAAAAAAATATTTTTTTTAAAATTATACTAGTTCTAACTTCAATGGTCGGTAATGTGTATCTAGTATATTTATAGAAAGATGAAATGAACACATGCAGTCATTCATTTGCTTATGCATAGCCAGATTTTGAAATCTTTGTTTTTTTTGGAATTTGTTTACAAGTGTTTAAACATTATTTTGGGCACTAATACTATTTATTATAATTGTAATACGTGGCAAAATCTATTTTTCTCAGTAGGACATTTTCGCCAATAATAATTGTTCTATCTAGACTAGCAAAACAATGTTTATTTATTCAACCAAAATGTTTTGTTATTCTCTTATTTAATAAACGAACGCCTATTGTTGATCCAACAAAACAATACAGCAATTTTTTTATTAGCTTAAACAAAAATATTTTTAACCTGACCATTGTTTATAACGGAACATGTTTCTCTGACAATGAGTGTACGCACTTCAATTTTAAGGAACTGTTTTTCTTCAATGTCTGGACAACCGTCTGATATTACGCACTTACAAAAATTTCCTGTTTGTTGAAGTGTGTTCCGGGAAGCAATGGTCTACTTTGAACGGATTTAGGTTGACGCATGTTTACATTAGGAAATTTAACGGAATACAGGTGTAAATTCCGATATGTGCTTCACCGCGAAATTGTAAACGTCTCGCATCTTGATTATATAAAGTTTACGATAATCATCAGTTGATTAAACCATCCTTACATACACAGATATAATATATTTCGGTAAAATTGAGTTAGTCATCTGTTTATAGTAGTTGTTAATAGTTTCGCAACGTTCAAACGTTTTTGATATGAGTTTCCTTTTCTAACTATGAGTGAGTATGTATATATTTATCTTCAGTCACTTAAAATGTATATATTTACATTACAGCTTATTTGTGGTTAATAGTTTAAAAAACAGTAGGCACCAACATAGTATATTTAATTGAACATGAAAAAGTTACATGTCAGTTGGTTATTTTAATAATATGGTATTGTATGGCCCGAAATTGCAAGTAATATAGTGAATGAAGTATAGCCTCTCTGACACGACTTAAGATGGTTATTCCATCATGCATGGTTCGTAGTTGACGCGATTCGACGTCGACGCAGGATGTTGGACTTAGTTAGTGTTGTAAATATTCGGATGATTTCAATAATCGGAATACCCGAATCGGAATAATATTCCGATTCCATATTCGACCACGCACACTCATATAAATTGCACGTATTCGGATGATTTCAAGTGGATTTCAATAACCATGGTGGAATACGGGATCATATTTCGTGTTTATTTTATACGTAACTATATCTCTATTAAAGTTATCGGCAACAAAAGTTTACTATTTTTTCTTACTAATATATTGAGTGAATGTTACACCATCCGTTAGTTCAGATAATAAATTTTGGATAATCAAGTCGAAACCGGAAAGTTTATTTCCAAAATCAAATCACAATTTATACGAATATGTACACTAGCGACACTTTCTAATTGTACGACCTACAGGGTAAAATAGAGCCCATATGTTTAGCCTGGATAGTAGACGGATTTATGCAGTAACTGGCCGCTTCGAAATATGTAAACACAGATGTGCGGTCTCTCCGTCGGTTAATTTAAAAAAGCTTAGGCTGGATTTATTAATGTGCGAAGTTGAATGCATCTCTTATGTATTTGTTATCTTTGCGTAGGAATAAATTTATTTGATGTTTGAAGTATTTAGAATAGCTGTAGTGTTATTAAATGGTTTTAAAAGGTATTTTCATTTTACAGTTGAAGTACGACTAGGAACTAAACCAAAGGCATGTTAATTATACAATAAATAGCAATATCAATGGGTTTATTACTTTTATTCATTTTACACGTATGCAAATAATAATGAAAGTATCAAAATGGATGACATGAATACATTTAAAGTATTCAGTTATACTGAAATCAGTAAAGCATATCTCCGTTATGAATGAAACACTTTTTTCAATATTACTGAACACATTAACTAAATTGCGACAGCCCCTATGCAAGATATTAAACAATATTGTAATAAGGATTATTACTACTTCCATTTTTCGTGAAGTGGGTGTTGCGCCAATTAATTGATAATGCAGAGAAATTTGAAGTAATGTCGTTATTGACAGAAATGCATGTTTTGTTTTCCCTGCAGCGTTACCCAAATATGCTTATATTTTTTAATCTAATTAATGTCTGATGATTTCATATCACTTTTTTTTAATTCCCTCCGGCGTCCTTCTTTAACATTAAATAATAAAGGAGATATGGCGAGGATGCATTGAAAACCATGATTTTTATATCAGATATTAGAACGAAAAGCTCTACACTCATATTTTTTTTATTAGTTATAGTAATGTTATAGTAATGGTATGTTTTCATTAACATTATAATAACAAGATAAAATAATATTTCGATTATAAATTCCCTAGTTTCAAAGATTTTACCTCAAAAGTAGTGATAGCTATAAATACAAAATGCAGGTTTAAATTAATAATCAATGATTACTTTATATAAATATTAATTCTTCATTATGTTAATATCGAAAAAAGGAGCCGCAGCGACTTAAAAATAGTTATGAAAACAATCATTATGAATAAATTGGATTAAAAAACAAACATATTTAGTAAAGCTGTAGGGATGTGTAAAGAAAACAAAACATCTGTTTGTATACAATATTATATTTAAAGTAAAAAAATTCGAATTGTGCTAACTGAGGTAAGTCGGCAGGCATAAGTATGCGCCTTTGATGTATATAATTCTCTCTATTTTATAAGATCAATGTTTTTTCTATGTTTATTTACTGCATTCTTCCTTACATTTAAAGTAGATTTACTACAAAAAAAAAAAAACAGAGACCGCACATCTGTGTTTATATATTTCGAAGACGGCAGTGAATGCATAAGTCGTCTACTATCCATGCTACACATTTAGGCTCTATTTTATGCTGTAGGTCGTACAATTAGAAAGTGTCGCTGGTGTACCTACATGGACACCTACCCAAAAGTTTCGGTAGATTTATTCGATATAAAATCGTTGATACAAGTTTTACAGATTTGCAATCATCCGATTCGAAATAATCCGATTCGAAATCATCCGATTCGAAATCACCCGATTCCGGATCGGAATCTAATAATCGGAATCACGCTATTCCGAATCGGATTTAAGAATATTTCAATAATCGGAATCAACGATTATTTTAATTCGGATACTCACAACACTAGCGCTAGCGGTTATCGCTTCCAGCGCCGTAACTCCCTGAACACAGCCATTGTCTAATAGTACGACTACCGCCAGATTCATTCAACAGTTTTACCAGCATTAGTCATACAAACTGTAAGTGAGACGCCATTAATAAAAAGTTTGCCACGCATTTTTTTGGAAGATTGTTGCCACACTTCCATTTATCAAAATAAACAATAACCCCGCATCTTTCGATAATGTAAATGTTATTTACGTTATTTACGTCAGCAGTACTATGCATTGTGCACATATGTTTTTTTTTTATGTTCGTTTACAATACGTTAAGCTCAGCTAACATAATACTACCTCAAATCTTTGTTTAGAGTCCTTGCCATCGCGTTCAGAATTTTCGATTACTAAAGCATTAGTAGATTTTATAGTTCTGTAAATACCAATTACGCGTTATAGTCGCTTTGAGAACGACATGATTCTCAATTGTTCGAGAATCTACGTGTTCAGGAAAACCATTCATAATTCTATTCCATTCAATATTTGTGCGAAATACAGTAGGTTATTATACCAATACTATTCGTTGGCTAGTAACAACACACGTGTACATGTTTAATATTGATCTTGTTTGTTTTCCCGTACATTGAACAAGTTCTTAGAGAATTCGGTATTTTAACTTTAGAATTACGTAGAGGTGACATATATATGGTGAACTATATTTTAAAAATGTTTACTTGCGCACCGAAAAGCTCTAATTTACTTCAAATAAATTTTGATGCAAGTAGTAGTGTTGGGCAGGATACACTGATGATTCATTTGATAATATCAAATTTTGTTTAAACTAACTATTGCGGTGGTTCATAAGAGGAAAGCTATCAACAATATTAGATGTAATTATTATTTTATGTACACTGGCCGACTTATTTAATGTCGTCGTCTACAGTGCAGTGACTATCAAAACTACTCACCGTTTGGACAAGTGCGAGTTCGGTTAGCGTCGGCTGTTCCAGGTAAATGATTTATTGGGGTATACAGTTGTAAAATGCTTCCCAGTTATGCAAATCAGGTAGATCTAAGATTATTTAATATCTAAAGCAAACCTTTAATATTGTGGTTTGAACACAATTTGTGTGTTAAAATGTATTAGAAAACAAGAGAGTAACACTTCATAAGTTCATTACCTTTAGTTTCAATAAATATTATTATGATAATTACACACAGATAAGAAATGCCATAAAATTCCTGTTCCTAAGAAAATCACACATGTCCTGCAGATCATTCATTTTGTTAAATAATGCGATTTACAGGGCAATTGTATTAAAGGAAAATTTTAATAAACTACATAAATTATTATCACATTACTAAAAATAAAACTTTTCTTGGAAATTTCAATAGCCAAATTACAAATTCATTAATTCTTTATATGGATTTCAATCTGCGGCAATTATAAAACTCGGCCTCTTACGACAATTAGTATACATCCTCTGTGTAATCCAGCGACTCAAATTTTGCTAAATAACGAGCTCACATACCTACATGGTAGAGCAGTGCATTTTTAAAAACTTTTTTTTAATATTTATATGATGAATGAACTTAAATGATCAACAAAACTACATACTCCTATTCTATTGTTCATAATTTCAGAATTATAAGAAAATACTTGTAACACAAAATTATTAATAAAATAAATATATAAATATGTAACAAATACATAAATATGCAAAAAAATCATATAGACTCATGTTATTATTTTTACAAAAATAAAAATATTTGAATGAATCCATTCTGAAATTTATAAAAATTTTAAAATGTAATTATATATAATTATATTTCTTCTAATATTCTTAATAATTTTGTGTTTGTGTTGATTTATGTATTTGTTTATATTATATAAATATATAAATCTGCAAAAAAAATAAAACATAAATATCAACAAAACGTTTTTAAAAATTTATTGCTCAACTAAACACTATCATGTAGATATATGAGCTTATCATTCAAGAACACTGGGTGTCGCGTCGTTGGATTACATAGAGGATTAATTGTAATTATAGGAAACGGCCGAGCTTTGTAATTGTTTGTAAATTGCAAATGCAAATTTAGGCAATACTCGTAAAAGTAATGAATTTTTAATTTGGCTATTAAAATTTCAAAAACAAAACTTTATTACTTAAAATTGTTGTTTATTACAATAAAGGCGTGTAACCCTTCATTTAACAAAATCGCTTTAAAAAGATTATTGTATGGCACTATGAATAAATAATTACAAGTGCAATTCAAGAAGTATGGAAGGGTGGGAATATTCTATGATATAAAAGCAGCTAGTAATAGTTGCAATATTAGTTTGTTTATTAGTTGTTATGTTGTTTAGAATTAGCATATTTACTTAAATAAATAATATTACTAGGCCAAACATAGTTTTTATTTTCTTATGAATCGCAATTTTACAGCGTTACTTACACGTAGGTGGGTCCTGCAACAGTAAATGCTAATAATAAAATATTATTAAAATCTTCATTTAAAAAAATAGTTATTAATAAACACTTAGAATAGCTAATATTTGTTGAAGCTCTAGTTTTATGAAGTCTTGCTCGGTTGTTTGCTATTCTTACGTTTTTAAAACAATTAATACAAGATTTACTATATACCAAAAGTTTATTTATTTCTATGTGAGTTTAAGTTTTAAGATTCAATTGGGTCCAAGTTATGAAAAAGATATTTAAATGTAAAGCACCTTCAAACCGCAGTATACAACGTTTACTTGTTCTCCAATTTTTCTACCTGATTTGCATAATTGCGGAGGATTTTACAACTGTATACCCTAATAAATCATTTACTTGGAACGATCGACGCTAGCCGAACGCGCACTTGCCCAAATGGTGAGTAGTTTTGATAGTCACTGCACTGTAGACGACGACATTAAATAAGTCGGCCAGTGTACACACCTGTTTGTAAGTCCAGTGTAATTTTGGTTAATTTGAATTAGTAGCCGTGGAAATTGAATATGAAACGAAAATATGGCAACTGTGCGATATTCTGGTATCTCTAAGATTCGTTAATTTTAACAATTAAGCGTCGGTCAGACAAAAAAGATAATATCCAATCTAAAGCAATTCCGCGAAATCCGACTGCATATAATTTTTTATCACTTAAGTTAATGTCAACATAATCGAAAGCACGAGAAATATCAAAACCAACCTGTTCGCGTCTATCTCCCTATAAACATGTTCCAGGCAATCGAATCGATATGATCTTAATGTATTTTTCGTTTTAAAATGGTATCTATTTATCTACATTATTTTTTTTTATACGGCCTGTCGAATCATTCAAATTTACATTGAATTGAATGTTACACCAGATTCCGGTAAGTAGCGACATCTGCATGACGTTTGAGAACATGAGAACTACTTTTTTGACACGTCAAATGAAAGTAATGGAGGACGCAGCTGATGACAACCTGGTTTATATTAAAACTATATAGTACAATACGAATAGTACCAAATAATTATACAACTGACATAGATGTGAAATACAACTTTAAAAAGCTTATGTAAGAAACGTTTATTTAACAATCACATTACTACACTGATAAATACAGCAACCACCCTTTTTGACGTTCGCATAACCATTCCCATAACAACGCTAACTACCGTCCCGACTCCTAGGATTATATTACATTCGGCCATCCTGACCAAAAGTCTGTCCTCAGGCTTTTAAAGATCTAAAACAAATTTTATAAAAACATGTATTCACTTTGTTTACGTTACATCGTTGACCTTTATCGTAATCTCTCTTCCTCAACATTCTTCAGAGATCCGTTGATCTCTCTCATAACCTTAATCAGAGATCCGTCGATCTCTCTCAACATTGATCAGAGATCCGTTGATCTCTATCAACTTTCGTCAGAGATCCGTCGATCTCTCAGCATTGATCAGAGATCCGTTGATCTCTATCAACTTTCGTCAGAGATCCGTTGATCTCACCACACTCACCAGAGATCCGTCGATCTCTCTCAACATTGATCAGAGATCCGTTGATCTCTATCAACTTTCGCCAGAGATCCGTTGATCTCACAATACTCACCAGAGATCCGTTGATCTCACAACACTCACTAGAGATCCGTCAATCTCTCTAAACATTGATCAGAGATCCGTTGATCTCTGTCAACTTTCGCCAGAGATCCGTTGATCTCTCTCACCTTTCGTCAGAGATCCGTTGATCTCACAACACTCATCAGAGATCCGTTGATCCCTCTCAACATTCATCAGAGATTCGTAAATCTCCCTCCCCATCTCTCTCTCTCCCTCTCCCGTTCCCTCACTTTCTCTCTTCTCTCATACCTCTTTCTCCTCTCCCTCACCTCTCTTCTACATCTCTCTCTCACCTCTCTTCTACATCTCTCTCTCACCTCTCTCCTACATCTCTCTCTCCTCTCTCTTCGTCTCTTTCTCTCTCTAGGATTCAATTTACATTGTTTCGAATTACCTGATTTCTTCTAATAAGCACAATTGAAACAAGCCTTCACATATTTTGTTACAAATTGCCCCATCTTTGTAAACCAATAATTCGACTGTATACGCTTAATCATCTTTTCTGAACTTAAATGACCCGCCTCATCGTGACACAAACGGAAAATTTGCATTCGTGCTGCTTTAGGTACCACCCACGCCTCATATCCATTCCCCAATTTCCTGTACAATTTTTCTTCTTTAATTTCTTTAAATGCTTTCTGCTGTCGTGCACCCCACTTCCATTCAATATTGGAAATATCCTGCCAACCCCAAGAATTGTCATACGTGCTTAACTTTCTTTGGAGGCTGAATCTCAGGTACAGCTTCTGTTTTTTTACACCAGGTCTTACTCCTTCTGAACTTATAATTCTTCCAAGATACTCTACTGTAATGTTTTCGTCCGTGATGCCGCCAATTACTGCATCAACTAATTATTCATCAGGTATTTTTAAATTTAAGGCACCCAACTTTGAAAGCTTGAAATTTTGCTGTCATCGTGACTTTTAATTGTTTTCATTTGGCATCATATTTTACTTCATCATACCACTGTCGAACATTCCCTTCAAGTCTTCTCGCCATAAGTCGCATCGTAGTATCATCGTCCCATTGGTACCGTTCTGCCAGATTATTAACTCGTTGAACCCACTTTTCAACCGTAATATCATCTTCTGATGAATCAAATACCGGTATTAGAAATTCATCTCCTGATCCTTGAGCAGATACCGTAGATTTCTTACTAAGCAACGTAATTGTGCGCTTTAATTTTTTAACTTCGTTTTAAATTGTCTTTCTGATGACGTTGACGTGGCAGAGTCATTGCTGCTACTGCTGCTAGTCGACGAGTTTTCTTTTTCGCTTTCCCATCTCCTACGCTGTATTTTATGGTCTTATCCCACTTCTGACTTTGTAAGAAACGTTTATTTAACAATCACATTACTACACTGATAAATACAGCAACCACCCTTTTTGACGTTCGCATAACCATTCCCATAACAACGCTAACTACCGTCCCGACTCCTAGGATTATATTACACTTAATAGCTCGGTCTTTAACGAAGCAAATAGGTTATTTAGAATCATTTTGAGAAATTTCAACTTTGGTACTCGTCAATATGACATTCATTTAAATTAGATTGATGTTTTGCTGTTACAACCCTGTCAAGCGAAGGGTAAGCATTTTTCCCATAAAAGTCCGGTAAGTGGCGCCAGCGGTGAACACGTGCAACTCATGATTCGACAGGCCGTATACAGTAGTCATCAAGCAGGTTGTGGAGTAGACTAATGGGATTCCATGCATATCTGTAGCGCATATAAGATTGTTTATAAGCCATTAGCCCTATATTGTAATTGCTTAGATGTAGATGGTCTTGCAGCCGATGCTGGTACGTTCAGAACCCGATTAACAGTTTCAAAGTCTCCCATTACGTTTCGCCACTAGTACCGGGACCTAAAATAAAGACGCAAAAAAAATTCACCAACACCGGCATGGTAGAATAATACGTATACCAAGGGGTGTGGTGGAAAAAAGTTCTTATTCCAACAAACGAAAACCAATCCCGTTCTTTAATTTAAGGCGTATCTGGACGGCCTTTTAAAGAGATTCTCTTCCAGGAGATGGCGCGGATCTTTTTCCGCTGTTTTTAGACATACCAATCAAAATATTTTAAATTTGATAAAGAGATTGTTTTGAAAACAGTATTTAAAATTGCGCCAACGTTTTATTTTTTTAAATTTTCTTTTCTTTAATTTTTTGTTTGGTTCTATTTGGCTTCCAAAAAGGAAAAATAAAAAAGTGGTCAAGGGCGACGGTTCAGCGGTCCTTACTAATACTAAAACATTTTTTTTCATTTCTTTCTGATAGCAAATAGCGTCCGAAAGAGGAAAATGCGTTTTCTCTTTGATCTCGTCCGTCGGGACAACCATAACTAGGACGGTAGCACAAGCGTCGAATTGAGTGCGCCACAGAAATGATACCGGTTCGAGTAATCAGATCTTTTCAAAACATTAGTTAGTCTGTCATATGAACTTGAATGTGTAGTGTAACACTATTTCATATGGTTTTTTTAGAAAAATCAAAATTAAAATGCAAATTAATAAGATACTATCAGTAATTTTATTTGATTTACTAGGCTACAAAGAATACTATTAATTCAGAAATACATAATTATAGCACTGATAATATAATCCGTACTATGAATCAGTAGAATCAGTGACTTATTTTGTAAATTGAGTAACTGCTGTTTTCCGAAACTGAATTATCTCGAGGTATGCACAAATGTGAAGAGCATTTGTAGAACACGTGATTGCAGGAATAAACCTCAAGCGATAGTCAGATCGAAAAGAAAGATACCTCTTGTCTTTTTGAATGGTATGAATTGTTTGCCTTCTATATTACATGTGCCCAAAATCAATTGCTAAGAGTGTCAAGAGTATTTGCTACGTCTCATTGAGTGTTATTCTATACCTGTATCTATGATTTTACAATACAACTTCCTATAGGGTAACTTGTGATAAATGAGTCAGGGTGCCACACACTGTCACAAACATACAAACCTCACTCAACACACATACACAGACATCGTACACCTATAGTCAAGTACCTCTAAAGTTTTTTTCTCTGAAACTGACTTAGCCCTGCAGTTGTTGTATGAAGAATATTTACTTTCTTACAAGTAGCAAACCGCATTATCTAAAAAAGGGTTAAAAGATACTCGTCAAAAGGCGAAAGCATCTTCGTATCAGCGCGAAAAGAAAAAAGGCTTACTCTAAAGGCGCGGGGCCACTGCGCGCGAAGAGAAGCTAAGCTCAGCGAAACTAATTTTCTTACGCGGACGCGGCAACTAAAGCTAAGCGAAGCGAAGTTAGGCTAGCGAAGATGCGCGTATGATTAGATGGGAGCTATTTTCAAGGAAATTAGTTTCGCTGAGCTTCGCTTCGCTTCGCGTGCAGTAGTCCCGCGCCTTAAGATTTAATATTCTATTGTACAACATGTAAGTTCCATATCTACATACCTAGACATTTTATTACGTTGTTATTGCGTATTTCAGTGCGTCAAAATCCAAAAATAATTCTAGGGCGGTCAATATAAATGACTATGATACAAGGTATGTAATCTAAGCAGATATAAAAGAATTGTAATTTATAGGTACATTTTACCCAGTCAAAAAAATGGCTGTATGCAGTTTTTTATTTGCATTTTATTCATGTTCTGTTTCGTAATACCATTGGCATCAAGGAAATTATTGAAGTGGTTTAGTATTTATAATTATGACTCGTTAATAAAAAGTAGATACATTATCTATTATTAACATTTACACATTTTATGAATTTCGCACTTATTTAAAACATAGGTAGGAAATAGGTTGGGTTGTGTAAAATACACAAAAAGACACTACTGAAAGCAAAATGGAATATCCTTATATTTATACCTCACGTGATTCCATAGCAGACCATCTCTACGTAAATACGTCTTCAAACCAAACATCGATCTGTGCGTTAGGTTACGATAGAAGCCGGCGGCCTGTCGGCATTTGATGGAAAAAAGAAAAATGAATATTTCTGTTTCGGGCGTTATTATTAGTCCAAATTCAAAAATTACAAAAGTTTTGTCATTAAGACATTGGTCTTCACATGCGCCGTTGAGCCGATTTTAGAAATTCTTTTTGATAACAAACTTACAACATTTAAAAATTTAAATACATAGAATAAAAAAAAAATAAAACGTTGGCGCAAATTCAAACATTATTTTAAGACAAATACAGTTTAAAATTTCAAAATCGGTCGTACCGTTTTCCCAAAAAGCGCGGAATACTTTTTCGATATATTTATTTACACGATTTATTATAGCGAGCTACAACCTGTACATTACCAATACGTTGCGCTACTCTTTTACAGTATTTGCATCTTCTTTCTTTGACCGCCAACTCATTTAGTAGTTAGCAGACATCTGTACGCGATGCTTAATTCACAATGCGTCTCCGGCCCGCCTATCCGTTATCGTTTCTAGGGAACATCCCACGATAAAGTTCAATTTATTATTCATGTGTTTATTTATAGCGGTCAATACGGAGAAAGCGGTCCGTCTTGCCTTTTTGCATTACATATGCGTTGTCCACGTATTTGTAATGCATCGATATGGCAGTTAAGTACTAGTATTGATTCTATTTTAGGGTTCACTACAAATTCAATTTTTCTTGGTAAAAATAACTTTTTTTGATAATTTTTCGCACTGAATGGGGGGTAAATGTACAGAAACTTAGGCCGTGTCCGAATTAGTAGTATGTATGGGTATGTGTACTTATAACGTCACGGGAACTTGCCTCACCAAGAATTCGGGTATTCGGACGCTTGTCCTATTCAGTGTACAGTCGCGAGCAAATGTTATAGGCACCCTAAATTTTGGACGAATATGACAGTAAGAAATGAGAAAATAAAAACTTGTAGGTAATACATTATAAATATGTAGTATTTTAAGGGATCTTATTAATTTGTTGCATATTAGAGTGTTTTTAGTACAGCTATAATACTTTTTAGATGGGAGGGGGAAAGTGACATCTCGAAGACTTGAAAATATATAAAAAACAATAATACATTTACAAAAGGCATCTATAAAGACTATTGTAACCATAAAGACGATTATGTAAACGTTGAAATAACTGTCACAAAAAAAAATGCAAGAAACATGAAACCCATTAGTTTTGTCAAAGGTGCCTATAACATTTGCTCGCGACTGTATACTTGAGGGTAGATTCCATGTGCAACCGATAGGTGCCCGTTTAAAGCCGTCATAGGTTATATTTTTTGCATTTGGTTGACAGCTATATTAGATTAATTTAACAGTTGTTAGGAACTGTCATGGATAATGTTAACATTTATATCCACTGGAGATGTACTAGTTATACAGCATGAGGACGAAGTACATGTTAATCAACCAAGGCCAAGAGATCAAGAAGGAGGGATTGAATTTAGAAATGCAATCTTACAAAGGCTTTGACTTATTTTCGATTTCTATGAACGTTGCAGCATCCAATAAAATATTTTTTTTTTACTAATATTACTTTATTAAACATAAATAAACAATATCCTAACAAAATAAATATTTTTCTGCAGAAAACAAATATGAAAATAAATCTAAGTATTCCAAAATTTGTATCGAATATTTACGCTGTTCCAGCAATTTTTTCTAATGCTGTTACCATACGTGCTAATAGCGCATTATCCTCTTCATCTCGTTCCTTCATGTATTTCAGTAAGGACTCCAGCTGAGATTCTTTCATCCGTTTACAGCTTTTCTGTAAATTTTTCTTTTTGGTAACACGACCCATGCTTCGATAATTGTCAGTATTTTCTTTTTCGCTATATCGGTGGTCATCTGCAGAGAACATATCTGGAGAGAGCTCTGATGACTTCGCCAATGTTGATGTTTCCACATTCTCATACATTTCAATTGTATTGTCAGATGAAAATATGCACGGTGGATTAATTATGTGCCTATCGCCTAATACACTGTCTAAATCATTGTAGTATGGCCATTATGAAATTGTCCCTACTCTTAATTGCCTGATCCAGTTGGAGGAGTTTTCAACACCTACAATAATAAAATTAGTAAGACGATTTATTTATAAAATATAAAAATATGATGGGAGCTGTAAAGCGCAGAATTTTCAAAAATATATGTGTAGGTAATACTTTACTTTGTAATGTTGAATTAAGTTTGCCCACTTCTTTTGTAGTACTTTCTGGTTAACTATACTAAATATAGGATCGAATTTAATGAGCTCATTTCTAATTTTTCCGAAATAAATATTTATACAGAAACTAACACCACATACATCATCAATAAACTTACTCCCAACCCTCCTTAGCTGAAAATTTTTTACGTGTGAAACTGCTGTTATATATTTCTGCCTCAAATTTATCAGTTCTTGCGTTCTTTTTTCAGTCCCTTATTAGTGCAAGAATAACTTATTATTATATACAACAAATTTCAATGGTAAATTATAAATACTTACATACTATTTTATCTCCGACCAACGTACTAAACGAAGTATTTGCTTCTGTCATAATTATATAGGGACCGGGGCAAGTTGACAGCTTTAGCATTACTTGATTATACTAAAGCTTTCGATACTATTTCGTACGATATTTTGATAGCTAAGCTGCATTATGTGGGGTTTGGAGAGGGAGCTATCAAAATGATGAGTAGTTATCTGAGTGGACGTATGCAAATGGTCAAATTACCAGATGGAGTTTCCAATATGCGTTTTGTTATGAGGGGTGTACCTCAAGGATCCATTCTGGGGCCATTACTCTTTTCTATATATACTTGTGATTTTTGGAGGGTCTTGAATCACTCTTCCATGCACATGTATGCCGATGACACGCAAATTTATCACTCTTTTTATAGTTCAAGCAGTATTGATGCCATTAGTAAAATTAATCACGACTTGGATAGTCTTTACAAAATATCAACTAACCATTCTCTACATATTAATCCCACTAAATCAGCTATCTTAATGTTTGGCAATAAAAATGAAACGTTGGGCCTCATTGAGAGGTTCGAGTGTAGGGTGGGGGGTGCTAAAATAGAATTGCGTCCAAGTGCGAGAAATCTAGGAATTGAAATGGATTCTTCACTTCGTTTTAGGGGTCACATCTCCAACTGCATTAAAAAAGCCTATCTTGCTCTAAAACTCCTTTACCCTCACAGATCTGTTCTGAGTCAGACGACTAAAGCGTTGCTTTGTGATGCATTGGTTTTGTCTCCATTTGTTTATTGCTCGACTTTGTACGGCGCATGTATTGATGGGGACACTTCGCGAAGAATACAACGTGTACAGAATTCCTGCATAAGATTAATATTTGGTATACGGAAATACAGCCGCATATCGCACAAATTGGCAGAGTTAAATTGGTTAAATATGTATAATCGACGATTACTCCATTCCTATTGTTTGTTTCATAGGATCATTAGTCATAGGCAGCCTGTGTATCTCTATAATAAAATCACGTATCGCCGGGATGTGCATATGAGGCCGTTGCGCAATGTTGAGCACACTATCACTCCTCCACCCCATCGGACAGCACTCTTTGAGAGAGGTTTTAGTTATTCTATCTACAAACTATTTAATCCGTTACCTCTCTATCTCAAACAGAGTAGCGTAGTGTTGTTTAAGCGTAATATGAAGCGGTGTCTGTTGGGACAGCTATCGATTTAGGTGACTGTGTAAATGCGAAAGAGTTCAGAATACAAGTTTATAATGTGAATCATGCTCATCGCACACTTTAGTATTAAGTTAGTTACAGGCATTTTTTTTTCATTACTTTCATTATTCCTCTACTAAAATTCAAGGGTAAAGATTAAAAGCAGGGTGATATCTCTGGTATCACATCTGAACTTCCCCTTGCGGTTTTCTGCCAGGACAATTTCATTTACCCCTTTATTATTATTCTGGTTAATTTTTCTTCTTTTTCTCACTTGTTATGTAATGTTTTATATGTTTTTAAAATGTATGCCTGTGTCTGAAGCAGAAAATAAAGACTATTATTATTATTATTATATTGTTGTTGTTGTTTCTTTCTTTGTTAGCAAGTTTTACGTAGATTATCAAAACTCCGTATGCATATATTACTGTATATTTAACCCATATGTAAGAAAACATCGCTGCTTTGTTTTTCCTAATATGTACGATCCCTATATCCTACAATCATATGTTTAAGTTCAATGCCTGGTTTTTTAATTGTTTTTCTATTCAGTTCTTCATTCTGCGGTATTGTGCTTTAATACTAAAATTTAAACTGTCATTTAATTAGACTGTATAAATTAGCTAATTTTTTTGTTAAATAACTTTTATTTTATTATTGTAGTTATATATACATATGTATTCTATTTAATCTCCAAATCTACTATCTTTTACTACACCCGTGGAACATATGTTGCTATGGAAAGAAAAGATCGATGTTTGATTTCAGTCGTGTATGTTTTATACCCATATTATAAATTTTATTTTACTTAGCGCATATGAAGGAAAGCGTCGATCTTGATTTTCGAATTTTCGAATTATTATTTTATCTTTTTTAGAAGAATTTCTATGTATTATTATCACTTGGTATTTGATTTTCTGTATAGCCTGGATGTATATTAATTTTTAATTTTTATTTTTGGGTTTCGCTCAATAACATATAAAATCCACTGACAAGACTTATGTCTTAGTGGAATAACCTTTTGTTTAAAATTATCGTCATAACTTGTGGCCTATTATCTTGCTTTATTTACTTATTTATATATTAATGATAATGGACGGTAGTGAAGAATAATTTATTGTCTTATTTTATGTACATTGTTGTAATTGTATTTGATTTATATTCTGATTTGTTCTGCTGAACGGCTACTGTTTTGCCGGTTTCTGATGGACCACTTGTCCGGATCGCTTGCGCCGGCTACGTCCTATTAAAAAAAAAAAAAAAAAAAATTATTATCATTATTATTATTATTATTATTATTATTATTATTATTATTATTATTATTACAAATCATATTATAAATGAACTGTTTTAACGGTTTTAACTACTGTAGCAGTAATTAGCATCTAACTGACGTTTGTTTATGAGCGAATTGACACATTTTAAATTAAAACAAAAATGAATATAGCGGCAAATCTGTCAAAATAGCGAACACTTTTTATTGTGATATTGGTATACCCGCAAGTATTCACACAAGTACACATCCTAGCCTACATTTTCGTTTACTTATTCAGTTCACATCAAGCATGCATTTAAGTTCCTATGGGCTCGGAGAGGCGTGCCTTACTGGTGATGGGGTTTGTTGACTAGATTTTAGTCTATACCATGATACAAGAAAATAAGGTATGCTCATCCGAAAACCAAAACTCGTCTTTTTCGCGCATGGCCCTCGGATACGTCATCACTCGGCTGTCGCCATTGTTGTTGATGTATTTACCAAATTACTATATTTATTTTAATAAGTTTCCGTTTATTTTTAAATCGATTAGAACACTTTATTTAGTTTTTATTTAATGTTTTGTGTCAGCTTGTGCTTGTAGTGGTTTAGTGATTTTAGTTAGGTGTTATAAGTTCGTTTTAGGTTTTGTGTGGATAAACTGTTTATAAACGTTGTAGTAGAAATTCTTGAGTGACTGTCATTCGTTTGAGGGAGTAGAATAAAAAGAATTGATAGATGAATTTGTAAAAAAAGAAAAATAAAACACTGCACTCACGATCATTAATTAATTCTTTCTTTTTTTATCTGCATTTTTTTTTATTCCAACACTGCATTAATGTTTCTACCAAACTAATAGATATTTCATTTTCCAATAAAAAAAATAAACCACTTAAAGAAGTGTAGAACATGTTCAGTTAAAGTAAAGCTTGTAATTATTAACGCTTTATTTGCTTCACTGCACTAAAATAAGCAAACATGAAATGTTACTCTAAAGGCAAAAATACTCACTTATCACAAAGCAATAACGATTTTGCATTCAATTGAAAATTACATTTAAAAATGTGAATTATCTAAAATTTTGTTTCAATGCAAATTTGATTGAAGTAAATGCCAAAAACAAAAATTTATTGATTTTATTAATTTAAAGTTAATTTTCTTTACATTGGTGATATCTATTAAATTATTGGATTGGTAGTACTGTTTGGCCCTCAAATACGTCACAGATGCGCAAGAGCATACCTTATTTTCTTGTATCATGGTCTAAACTAGATGCAGCAATAATGCGTATTCGGGCACGGCCTTAATGTGGAAATTTAGAACTTTTCTCATAACACAAATATTCCACGTGAATATTATAGAAAAATTAAAATCTTAAAAAAAATCTCTAACATTGTAACATTACCAAGGAAAATATTAATATCTCTTAGGAAAAACTTAAAATTTCTTACAATTTGAAAAATTGCAGTCATAAATATACTAATTTTCAAGCGATAATGAAATAACAAGCGGTGCATGCATAAATTTAGAATCTTCTGGTTCAGGTCAGACGTGTTCAGCCACACCTGGATCTGTTTTCTTGTTATTTTAGAACTATTATACCGATTATTAGTAAGTAGTACTCATATTAGGAAATATAAGAACTTGCATGCATTTTGGCATTAATTCAGCATTATCAGTTAAAAACTCATCCACACGCTAAAAAAATTAGGTAATTTTTCTTGGTAAAAATCACTTTTTTGGATAATTTTCCTCATTCAATGGGGGTAAATGAACAAAATGTTTTACATGAATATTAATGGAAACTTTTCTGTTTTAAAAAAAAATCTTTAACATTGTAATATTATTAAGAAAAATATTAATATCTCTCAGGAAAAGGTTGACATTTCTTAAAATGTGGAAAATTACAGTAAAAAATAATATCTTTTATTTAAATAAATTACATTAACAAAAAAAAATGTTTTTTGGATATATGATATAAAACTTACGATTTCCTTAAAGAAACTGTTTATTTTATACAATGTCGACACAGTTCCAGATAAAGTAGTTGTAGATTTACGTCAAAATTGTATTACAAAACTGTAAATCATCACGTCATGATGTTCTAAACATATAATAGCAAAGTTTTCTGGCCTATAGTAGCAAATACGTTAAACATATTCTACTAGTACAGAAATTGCCGTGAAGATGGCGGTTCTCCTATTTCACTACACTAATTTTCCATACTCGATATAAGTTTCGACATGGCAGACATAGTTATCAAATATTTATCTATTACTTGCCAGATAAATATTTCTTAGGAACTGTTATCACAACAGTTGCCCGATTGCATACGGTGGCCCTTGATTTTTGCGAATTAACCGCCAATGTGGAGAGGCAACGGGTAACTGACGTGCAGTGGTTTTGGGTAAGCATTAGAAATTTTCATATTTGTTTGTCTTTTATGCATTAAATTCTAATTAAATACATTCTGTCAGGGCATTTGCATTTCAACGATATTTTCCTTTTTGTTAGAAAAAGGAATCAGAAATACGGAACTTTTCTTTGTAAATTTACTTTTAAACAAGTAAAACTTCTACTTTAGAAACTTTACTATATGAAAAAATCTTGAATGAATATTCCAGGTTATATGAAAAAAACCTTCGAAAATTACTTATAGCTAGAAATACTACTTCCTAAAGTAAAATACCTGTACGGTTTTAGGGGCGCCAAAATTTTCCCAAAATCGTACAGGAATTTTACCAAAATTTTTTTAGTGTGTAGTATCATCAGTAACTTTATAAGCCTTTTGATTGATTTCTGTTGCACAATGCAATATGCGTATGCATCTGGTTAAAAGATTATAGCATATTCTCCTAATGGAAGGGTGATCGTGTGCCGGTTTTCGGTTTTTGATCCATCTGTAACTAAATCAATTCTTCGAACCTTTCTCTGTGATTGTATCGATTCCAGCTTGAGTAAACAAAGTGATCTGATCCATCAATTCTATCAAATTTATATTACAAAGCCTTCGTCATTATCACCACCAAATTGACAGGAGAGAGGTCTCGGCATGCTATTGTTGCTGTAGGAGGAATCGCAATGTCATCTGTCAACCTGAAAACGAATCATTAGGGAATATGAAAAAATAACTGGAAATATTTTTTTACGTTAGATCTCCCAGCGATATCCCAACCATATTAGATCATGGTGGCAAACTGAGTTTGTGCCATTATATAAAAAAACTAAAGGAGAAAATATGTCCTGCACACATTTCCATCTGGACAATCTCATTAATGAGATCAAATTTATTTCTACAACTGCTTACCAAAGCATGTTCATAGCTTTGCTAAGAATCTCTTCGACAGAGTGATTTGGGGTTAAAACAAAAAATGCCGCATTTATCAATAACTAAACGAAGAATTGTGTATATGTCATGTCATTGTTTACATTTTTTCAATTTAGATAAATATAGTTAACAGCAAAAAGTTTACTTAGTAGATAAATCAAAATGCGTTATTACGCATCTTTTTTTTAATTATTATTATTATTCTGGATTGAAAAAGAAACAAGAAAATATATCACAACATTCACATTTTGGTCGAGATAAAAATATCTCTAACAAGTTTGTAAGTAATATCTGTGGCTACCGTTGTATATTCAATTGCATCGCTGTTATCAGGCGACTGTTTTACGCAAATTGTATGAACTCTTTAATCGCAATGTCAAGACGACTACTACACGTTTATTATCTAACTGTTGCACATTATGCCACTCGCCAGTTAAAACCGGTTTTTCAGAGTTTGTTGTTAAACAGATTTTTACAATTCGCAATAATCATCACATAAATCCTGAATTTAGAGTTTTGAAGTTCGCCTTGGTTTTCTGTAAGCTCCATTGTATAAACACACGTTGCTCGTGTGTGCGGCGCTTAGTAATTTTCGTACTTTAAACTGTCTGTTTATTGTTAGAAGATACGGAACTACTTAGCCAGTGATTTATATAATTGACGACCGCTTTTCAGTTCGCGAGAGATAAATAAAGGTTACTATATTTGTTAGATATTTTTGTATGGCGATGTAAAAAGTTAATTTAAATCTAATAACGATCAAACATTCAAAATAATTACAAGCTACGCCAGTATATATTAGATTTAAATTAAAAAAATAATTATATGCGTACTCTGGAGTGTAACTTAAACTATGGTTATTTATATCACAAATGAAATACTCGTACATCAAAGAAATGGCGGATACGTAGAACATTGGTCCGATGTGAAACACAATAGAAGGCTGAGTGAAAAGGAGAGTTTAACCTTAGAATATGAAAATTGAGTGCATAAAATATATGGACATTCAATTTTACCATGAACCAGGAAAAATAAAAATATAATGTAATAATAAAATAAATAAATAGATTATTTAATAAAATGAATTAATTATTTGTTAATAAATTTTTAATCTCATGGTCATCACTTTTACCAAATGCTAGTTATAACTTAACCTATAAACTCAGTTCCAACTGTTTAAAATTGCTTAAAATGCTGATTCTGAACTTTTAACAAAAATACACATTATGTTTCAGATTTTTTAACTTTTTTTTTAATGCTACGATCGCTTTTTAAGATTAATGATAAATACGAATTTCTAAATGCATTGACGGGTAACTAAAATAAGTAATGTAGATCAATTTGGTATGTAGATTGAAATGGATCTGATTATTATATTGTCCTTTAACTGTTTTAACACGTGTTATAAAATGAAGGGTACAGCCCTGTTTATTCCGTGACCTGCCTCCTTGTTGACGGTGGAATTTTCAGAATAGCTTGTCGTCTGGTCACTTTTAAATGATGGTGATACCTCTGGCTTCTCTCTACGCTTTCCAGGACTTGAAAAATGTCTGGCTGGATGATTTTCTTTCTACTAGAATGTTTTGCACTTGGGTTTTCGCCTCAATATCCTCGGTAAGTTATATTCTTGATTTTAAATGTTCACTTTGATTGTTAAACAGTACTACAGTTGGAATAATATTCTCTTTTTCTGGTCATTTTTTTGTGTGAAATCTTTTTATTTCGCGTGCAAATTTAATTTTTCTGGGACTAATTAAAACTACATACTTGATGGCGTAGAATCAGAATCTGGAATACAAAATGGAGGTTTCCATTTAAGATTTCAAAGTTGTGGAGGAAGGGTGAGGTGGAGGATCGAGTTCGGCACCATTCAGTGAGCCCCCTACATTATAACAAATCTTATTAAGATCTTTTTTGATTTCATGCAGTGTTTTAGAGATATTCCGTTGTCTCAAGATAAATTCACCCTGTTATATCAGTTGGAAGTAAGAAAAAAGTAATCTAATAAGGAGTAAGAGAAAAATGGCGGAGGCGCTGATCATCAGAGACTGTTGGTAGATGGACAGCAAGGTTAGTTCCTGATATTACAGCATGGTAGCATGGGAATGCGAGAGGTGGTAGTTTCATCGGGAAACAGGAGTGAATTGATGAAAAATTTAAAAGAAGCCATTACCAATGAAGGTCTAAAAAATGATTAGCCATAATGGAAAAGTCTAATGGAGTAATGAAGTATGGTAGAAGAAACAGCAAGGGTCAGACAAGTAGATGCCTTTTCAGCACTACTATTTACAGTATCACAGAATGCAATCACCATGTAAGCAGAGGGAATGAAAACAACCTGACAAAAACATGACAGGTAGATAGATATTAATAAATGAAAACCAAAACAAAGGGTACAAAAGGGATGTAGAGTCGTTGACTTTCGGAATGACCGCCTATAGAGCAGCGAGCACCAGCCTGCCACAGTCTATTCTATTAAAACATTCTATTCATTCGTTCGCATCCAACACCTATGCTTATATGCCGCGAAATAGAATAGGCTGTGACTAGCGCGGCAATCGCTGTTCTCTAGGCAGTCATTCCGAAAGTCCATGACTGTAGGTTACCTCTACATTACTAAACGAATATTAAAAAAGTACGAGAATAAGTAGTGAAACTAAAATGAGGATTTAAAGGGCATTAATACCTACATATGACATACAAACGATGAAGAAATCACAGTATACTATGAGTAAGGACGAGCTCGCAAAGTCCTTTGTTCTTTTGTGGTCCGCTTACAATGACCTTCAAGCCTAGCTGCCATCTTGTAAAGCTGTTGCCGGGCATTTTCAAACGTGTGGAGTAATTTATATTTTAAAGAAAGTAGGAAAATAGATTAGATAAATCCACAAATTTATGTGTTTTTATTCTGATTTTATTGCAAATATTTCTGAACAGCTTATAGTAATAAAAAATACGATTTTAGTAAAATATTATTTGATTAAATGATACAAATATTTGCAAGTATTTCACAATAATTGAGTTCACATTCTTTCCTTTTTGTGAAGCTAAATCTTTATTTATATATTTTATAGTATAAAATATTCTTCCAGAAATAAATATGTTGTGGTTCTTTCTCAAATGAATTAGTAAAAATTTCGGTGGAAGAGTTTTATTGTAGACTTTCAAATTTCTAACACGATCACACAGCAATTTATAATTAGGGTTAAACAGTTATGACTATATCGTTTTGTGTAATACAAAGACTGTTCCTTTTTATTCGACTAATTCATTTCAAACATCTGACCCCGCACTGGTTTGTCAACAATCATGTCACAAATGAATAGGAGTTTTAGACGTAGACTAACATTAAGTAATATCCAGTCGTCTATAATGTGAATAAATGTGAAATGTGAGGATTAAAATTTATGCTAATATGATGCAGTTCAGACCAAAACCCCATTATTTTAAAAAGTGAACATGAATTAAGTGAGTTACTTTGATAAATAGCGATATAGTTTAAAATGAGTATCTAACAAATAAATTGATTTAATGTGACCTAGGAACCTCTGCACAGATTTTTTGTGTGTATAAATTCAGACGCCGATGACTCATCCATTGTCCTTGCTGCTTATAGTGTGAAGAAGCACTTAAAATTTTGGAAAGAAAAGTAAGAAAAAGTAATAGAGTGCAACTTTCCTTTTTCAAATAGATAAATTCAGTGTTAGATTATTCCATAAACCATTTTAAAATTTAGAAATATGTAAAAATACAGTACGCTCATTAACACCAGCCGTGCCCTAATTAGCATGATTAATATTTAATTTAATTTTAATTTAAATTGAAATTATTATAATTATCTCTCTAATTAAGTAATCGGTTTTATCTGGCTATAATTCTTGGTATAAAATTTGTTGGGAGGTTTAGATGTTGATATGTTTACTTGAGATGTATAAATATAAGTAGTGTTAGTACATACATAAGAGAAACACTGTAAAATTTCATTCTGAACACGTCCAAATATATCTTTATTATAATCATATTTTATGATTGATATGATTTTTTGAATTGAATGTTTCCGTATTTTTGTTTATGGAAATGAAACGATATGCGAATTATAACACTAAAATGTAGAGAAAAACTTCAAAGAATGGGGTTTTAATTACAAAGTCTGCAATTATCTCATTTATGTAACATCGTCCTTGAACGTACTATCCGTACATCTGGCAAATCTTGGCTGCTTACGGATAATTCTTCGAATATCTCTGGCACTTCGCAATTAAGTGCAATTACAGAAAGGCACGAATCCTTTACGATCAGTAAGTAGTAACCACAGAGATAATGATAAAATGTTGGCGTGTCGTAATAGTTAGTGTGTAATTAGATTTGTGAGAATGTTAATTTTCTTCTAAACACATATATCACAGAAAGTTAATATGTAGTTTGAATTGTATATAAAATCACTACTGGGCATACAGAAGCATACCTTACATTCGAAAGTTCACGACTTACAAAGTAAATGCTTGGGCATCCGTTATGGAATCATGTATTTAAATCTGAGATGGGGAAAAAATCGTTTCTTGGAATATGTTCTCTAAAAGCTATAATTTATACTTCGTATTGCAATAAAATGCTGTAAATTTTTGCCTCGCTTATTTAAATCAGCTATATGATGTAATATTTATATACTTTTTAATCATAATTATATGTATACAAAACACACATGAAATTAAAATGGAACGACGTAATATTTTGACGGCGTTGAGAAACGAACGATTGGCTATAAATAAATTCATATTATCAAAAATGCATGATAAAGAAAGATAAGAGATCAAAGAGCTAATAGATTTAACAAAAACGTTTTTTTGAGACAAGTGCTGTGCATTTTAACTAGACAATCGGTTATAGACACAAGAGTAGCAGCACGTACCAATTATTTTTTTTTACAATTACGCTTAAAATCATTTAAGTTATTAATGTTTCCCATATGCAGAGGCAAGCCATTGTATAATCTGGCAAAGCTATACTTTGGAGACTTCTCGAAAAAAGCCGTAAGGTTGTCTGGTAGTACACAAATATTACATTGTCTAGTTTGGTAGTTCCTTTCGCCCCTCAGATATAAGTGACTATTTTTTTAGATATGTATCACTGCCTTGTATATGTATATACTCGGCAACGTTAACAGCTTGTAGGCACTAGTGTTGCAATGACATTTGTTGTAGGTAATATGAGTACAAGTTTTAATTAATTAAAACGAGTGTAAGTTTATATTTGCCAGCGTGAGGGGAACGCGTATATCGGGACTGTCCCCAAGGAGGCGTTTTCTCAGCACTTGTGTGGAATCTTGTGGTAGATATCATTGTTCATGTGCTGAACACATCTGGCTTCTGCACAATTGCATTTGCGGACGATATTACGATCCTCATTGATGGAAGATTCAAGAGCGTGCTCTTCGAGTTGATGCAGACTGCTCTAAGGTCTATCGAAAACTGGTGTACTTCGCTAACAAAAGAAAGGTGGAACAATTCCGTCCACCAAAACTGTTTGGCACTGCTCTCGGTTTCTCGGATGAAGTCAAATATCTGGGTATTATGTACACATTGTAGACTATGTCAAAAATTAAATGCCAATGGAGAGGGCGTTTTAGGTAGGCAACCAATCTAACAAAGTTATATAGTTGTATGTTGTGATCCGTAATCCACAATTCTTTAAATACCTAATATTTCGATGTTTTTTTTCATTATGCACTTTAAGCCTTTTTTCCAACGAATGTCCTTAAACCTTATTTATAAACATTTAAAACTGTGCATTTTATTGTTGAAATTAAGGCGTTATAGATATTAGTGTTCGAAAAATTAGTTCCGTGTTTGAAACCGCCGCGGGACGGGTTTTA
>RXPK01002745.1:0-33733 GCA_004143645.1 Protaetia brevitarsis | reverse complement strand
CGTCGTAATCATCTTGGTTAATTTTTGGCTTGCTAAAAATTGTTTGTCTTTGTGCGTCCAGAATCTTGCATTCACACGGAATATGGTACGGCTCTGCATACATTCTGCGAAGACTGCTAATTATGTTCTGTTAAAGTGTCTTTCAGGTGCTACAAGGATAACCCTGTTGGTGGCAGATATTCTTTCTGACCTGCAATCGTTTTTCGATCCTCTTCTTTGATGATCCGCTAATAAAAGCTTTCCTTTAAAATTGTTTCATTCTAGTGTTCCTCGCGTTTTCCTTTTATCTAGCTTTTACCTCCTCTTGTGCTGAATTTTTGCACACTCCTGGAAGAGGAATCCGATGATCTCTTCGTTGCTAATAATTTGCCTTCCTTCGATTACGGAAAGTACGGGCATCACAACAATTTAGCTTTATCCCGGTCTGTCAGGCTATTCAGTTCTCGAATACATTCTCAAACCGATCTTCATTCAATTTTGATGTTCAATACTGCTCTCAGTATCGCCCAGCCCTCTGTTCCAATATAGACCCGCTTACTTTCATAAGTCCTCTGATTTCTAGTACACAATGCATTACTGCGTGCATCTGGCATTAAATACAAAAAAACCAAGAGGCCGCAGTGTACCCGCAGACTTCAGGTTACACGGTTCCCACAACAAAAAAGGAAAATTAGAGGTACCAACCATGCAGAATACCTTTACTTGCATCTGCATAATCTTGGTTATAAAAGGCGAAGCTACAATTAAAGCAAAAGCAGAGGCGAATTCTCGCTTCTCGAAATTCTATCCCATTTACTGTTTGACGTAATCTCAGTATTTAGCTCTGGTTGCCAGGAAGTGGCTCGCAGAGCTCGCTAGTAACACGAATGCAAAAAGCTTTAGGCACGTCGCAAATGGTGCAGCAACAAATACCGGTTATTGGTGTAAAGCTAGAAAAAACTCCAATTAATTGTTGATGTGTAGAAGACACCAGCGCTAGAGGATTTGTAACCACTAGTGCTGAAAGAAGGGAGAAACGATTCTTTATGTGAAATAAGGGAAATATCTTAGGATATGATTCAATCATAGACTACATATCCTAAAAACAATTGGCAAAGCCATTATTACCTTGGATATATCTACTGCACATATTCAAGGCAATAATCACATGGGAAACTAAGGGTTTAGCCCTAAGATACCTCCAAAGGT
Source organism: Protaetia brevitarsis (assembly GCA_004143645.1). Classification (NCBI taxonomy): domain Eukaryota; kingdom Metazoa; phylum Arthropoda; class Insecta; order Coleoptera; family Scarabaeidae; genus Protaetia; species Protaetia brevitarsis. The sequence continues at coordinate 32,545 of RXPK01002745.1, read as the reverse complement.
AATTAGACTCATGATAATATATGGAGTAGTAGACAGTAAGGCAAAGGCATGGCAGGTGGGTGTGGCAAAATCGCTGAGTGACATACCTGCCATTACACATTTACAGATAAAGGATGGCTAGTTCTGTATCCCACAGACTGATGTATGTCCAAGCGCCAATTATTAAAACTTACTAAGCTAACTAAAGGAGTTGTCCTCATGGAGATGGTAAGTGATGTCATATTTCTGAAATACAACGTTGACGAGAATATCAGGTTATAGTACCGGGCAAGAAAGTGCGGCAAATATTGTTTTAGAGATGTAAATAAACAGAGATCGCTATATTCTCCTGGCAGCAAGTTAACGGTTAAAGCGATTGCTTCAGTAAGAGTTGACACCAAGCTAGTTTGGAACTAAATAAGTGCCACAAGAGAGGTGAGCACTTAAAATAAAATAACATTAACCTTGTTGTTCAATCACACGCAATTGAAGGGTGATGCGGAGGCAAATGTACTGACCAGATGAAGCTATTCGTTGGGGATAACTCTTCCTTTGACATTACCAAATCAGAAATAACAAAGTCTGTCAAAGGATACAAGGTAAGTTCAAGGAATGGTGGCAAATAGTCAGACCAAATATTAAGTAAGTCCGCACGTAATTACCGTATTATCCCTTCCTAAGCGCCGCCTTTTTCGCTAATTGGTCCGCCCTCTAGTAATTATCGATTGTACCTACGTGAGCCCTAGTCCAAAAAAGTTTTACATCCCCCTTGCGCAACATTACCAAATATCTGATAACAAATCAGTCGAATCTTTAAATTCACTAACATTTCTAACACAGATAAGCTGTCCTTTATAATTCGCACGTATAACGTACTGGTTGAATTATTGCAGTGATCACCTAATTTAAATTATATATCTCAACATCTCTGTTATAAACAACAAAAGCCGCCCCTGTACCACCTTCATGTTTCCACCCATCCGTAAAAAATTCTAAATTATTTCCAAAAATACATAAGTTTGTTATAATTGACTTATTCTTTTTAATTCCCAGTAGGCATAGGCTGGAAGGACAAGTAACTAGGTTGTAGAGCGACTCTCAAACATCACAGATCTAATTAAGAAGGCGAAAATTAGAGAGCGTTTTCCAGGATAAATGATGCTCCATTTCTAATCTAATTTAATTTAACCTATGTATTCGGAGTGTGTGATACTAACGTTTACTATAAAAAATAAACATGTCTAATGTGAATTAATTAACAATAATAAAAGATTTGTATGTATCAGTGCAAGTGAACAACATAGCAGTACACTTATTTACGGCAATCTTATATTATTTACCGTCAATTAAGAGGAGTAAACCCCTTTTATAGCATCCAAATCTCTGTGGAAACTATAACCTTTTCAATAATTACTTGGAAATAAACATAAATATCGTAAATATCAGGTCCATTATTAACAGAAGTAAGATTTGCTAATATGGTGGAGGTGCCGGTTGGAATCAAAGGTATATAATTTTTCATAAGAGAGATTTACAAGGGACTTTTATATATTCTTGATTCTCACTATATTTACTCTTTTTATGTATATTCTTTGAAATGACACAAAAAAAAACGAAGAGCATTGTTACAGTTTCTCCATTGGCTAACCGTATAAATTCCTTCAACATATTGGTAAAGGAAAAAATATACACTACGTCTGAGCTTGTGAGTCTTGTAGACAACAGTGGCAGAGCGCCGGTGGCGCCGCGGTGGTAGTCGATGAGCCGCCCCATTATAGTAGAGTCGAGTCGGGTCGATTCTCCAACAGGAACAAACGTGACTGTTTACTTCTTTTCCGTATTAACTAAATGGAGTTAATCTCGATGCTTACACATTATATACCATGTGGGTTTTTAGTACACTATATATTTCTGTATATATTTGATATAAACAGTTATTATTTATTTATTTATTTATTAGTACTTATATTAATGGTGATGTGAATTTCGTAAGCATTTGTTTTGCATTTTGAGTAGGAAATAGCGCCATTTGTATTAAGGTTGCGTGACAAAACAACATGGCGGATGCATTTACAACAGGATCTATTCGGTACATTTATGGCCACAATTTCTAAACAATTCTTGAAAAAGAGGTGCAATGGAATCTTAAAAGCATGAGTTCAATAATAACGTATGGCAACATTAAATAAATGGTTACGGGAAGAATATTAAAAATTGAAAAGAGAAAGGAATTATGCCCAATGCAGGAGCAAATTATATCTAGACAATCATATAGAAGGTAGTTAACAATAATCCCTATTAGCCAGTAGATCTGAACAGATGTGTATGCTTCAACAGATATGTATGCTGCAAAAAAAAGCAAAGTTTACTGCCTCACTTATGACTATAAATTTAGTACAGTTAAAAACCGCTGTAAAATAGAAAACTATGAGAAAATGAATAGTTTACCTATTGGTGCATAGATGGCGTTTTTCGGTGTTGCATACGTTGGCGCTCGCAAAGATGCATGGTGAATGCACATTGTGAAATATTTGCCGTCAAGAGGCTATTTACCTATGTATCATAATTATGGGCCATTTCTATTCTATTTAGAAAAACGAGGCTACCGCCGCCTGTTATGCAACAAATCATTACATTACATTTTTTTCTGAAAAAATTGTTCACAATATCAAAAAATTAAATTAATTGGATGTTTTTACTTGAATGGATAAATACTCAATGTGCCCATTCATTGAGTATTTATACAGCGTTCTTTTGTTTGTGATTTATTACTCTCTATACATCTCTAACAGCTACATACTTCGGTAGAAATATCCGGGCTGTTACAACGTCAATGTTCTTTTTTTTTTACATTGACGTTATAAGAGCCTAAAGATGGCCAGTTCACAACAGCTACATACTTCGACCAAAACTGGCCATCTTCGGGTTCTTACAACGTCTATATTCAATTTCTTTACATTGCCGTTATAAGAGCCTGAAGATGGCCTCAAGATGGCCGAAACTTGTAGCTGTTATAGATAATAAACCAGAATGGAAGAACACTATTTGATCTGCGATTAAGTACCTAATTAAAACTATTTCTCATAGGGGCTTAGCCGGATAAGTATGGAGATTGGCCTCCAGAAGGTTTTTTGAAAAAGTTATGCATTCACAAGAGATAAGAAGGTAATATAGAGGTATTTTTCACCCTAGTTCCTCACAATTCTTGAAATAATTAAATTACGAAACAGACCTTTCTCTAAATTTTTGTGTCCGGAAAACCACTCTATTTAGGAAATCGAGGTTACAACCAATTGTTAGTCATTGAATCATAGTTCATTCAGTATTTTTTCTTAATTTTCGTTTATAATACTTTAAACAAAAATATTTTCAAATATTTCAAATTATTTTCTTTTGAGTATTATGAAAGTAACAATCATCAACAAATTCCAAAATATGATAATTGTCTCTACATTAATTTCTATAAGTTATACTAAAAGTAAAAATAGCTTTTTAGTGTCTTGCCTCCATTAATTTTTAATCAAACAGAGGAGAATTATAGTAGATATTGTCAGTAACATACGAGGATGTATTGAAAACATCTTAGCCTACTATAGAAGCATACAAAATTTGAAAGTCAAAATGTTTTATTAATAAACATACTCTCCTCTTAATTGGATACATGTATTACAGTGAACCTATAACGCCTTTGGACCTTTTAAAAAGAAAATTTTATCTTACTCTGTAAACCAGGCCTCCACAGCTTCTATCACCACTTTGTTGAAGAAAATTTACGAACTTTTAAACTTTTTTTCAGTTTAGGAAAGACATGATAGTCGGACGGAGCCAGATCTGGTGAATAAGAAGGGTGGTTCGAACCCGAAATCACGATTTGTTTGCATGGCAACATGCGATTTGTATGCAGGGCCATTGTCCAGCAAAAACAAAACACCTTTGGACAACTTTCCTCGTCTTCTCTTCTTAACCTCTTGCCGTAGAGTGATCAATAACGTCGAATAATAATTCGCAGTTATTGTTCTAATCTCCTTATCCAAAAAAATCAATCATGATCACTCCATGACAATCCCAAAAAACTAAGCAACAACTTTTCCAGCAGATTTTGTGAACACGAATTTCTAGGCTTGGAGAACCAGAGCGTCACCATTCTATCGATTGTTGTTTTGTTTCTGAGTCGTAGAAATGTACCCATCCACATGTATTCATCCACAGTAACAATACGGCTTAAGAAGTCTCCGTCTTTTTCAAACCGAGCACAAATCGAACGCAGCGCTTCAACCCTTGCACGCTTCTGGTGGTCAACATTCAGACATTTGGGGATCTATTTAGCAGAATTTTTTCTCATGTTCGAATCGACGTGAACTGTATACTATATGATGGACGCTTTCATATGAAATACTCAGTGCTTCAGATATTTATATTAGCCCAATTCGACGGTCAGACACAATCAAGTCATGAAGTGCATTAACATTTTCGGGGACGGACGCAGAAGCTGGGCCTTCCCGATCGGTGTTCAACTTCTATGGAAAATTAACCCATTTTGAAGCTCGCAATTCATTTTTTCACGGTCGCATACGAAGGACATTGATCACCAAGGGTGTTAAGCATACCTTCGTCAATCTGCTGACCTCTTAACCCCTTCAGAAACCGCCCAAGTAGCACATTATAACGGTAAATGTCGGTGCCAAATGGCGATCTAATCGGCGGTATATAGAAGTGGATCGGCGTTATATCGGCGCGATATAGAAGTGGAACATTTTCTTTTATTGGTGGAAGGCTCTGCTAGTAACTTCATACGATATTAATATTCGCATTCGAACCGTTATAACTTTTAATATCTAGAAGACTTTAACCCAATATCGCTCAAAGTAATGTGTATCAGCATATAATCGCTGTAGAATATTGGCAACATAAAATAGTGAAGTTCATCTGATTATGCAGTATAGATTAAATCGATATCCTGGATGCCTTGATGTACCGACAATTGTCATTGCGTCGTTCAAATTTATGTATAAGAAATATTATGTATAAATGTAAAATGGAATATCATTGTAAAATCATTCTGATGATACAGTATGTAACCTACCTGCAAGTGGTCCACTGACAATGGATATTCAATTAAGTACAATTTCATTATAATACATTTTACAAAAAAATATTGTTTACAGAAATTTTCCTAAAATTCGATTACTGCATTTAAGTGGCTAAGTGTCAGGAGAAGTTGCTATAAACAGTAAATATGGGGGGTTATTACTATTCATAGAAATTTCCTTGCGTAAAAATAAAAATTGTATACATATAAGATATTCCATTTAAAATAAGGAACTTGCTGAGTTTAACTTATTTATGGGGCAGACAACTTTTTTTTGATGTGCAGCATTGAATCCATTTTTTTTTTTGTAGAAAATACTACTTCCAGAATAAAATAAAGCGTACAAGCTGGTTCAACAAATACTGGCATCTCATGCAATTACTATCGGATTACATATAGAGTGTATACATTTAAATAGTAAAACTGCGTATATCAAAATCAAGAATATAGATCACATCTAGTCATATACCACATTTGCTAACCAAAAACAATGAGATCATATTTATACGCATTTTTCACACATACCAAGAATACTTTAACAGATATAAAAAATCGATATACCTATTCAATTTATTACGTTTTCAGTAGCACAACAAAGCTCAATTATTAACCAAACTTAACGCGTAATAAAAAGAAAGAAAAACATGAAATGAACAAAAAAGTTACAAATGTTGTGTTGCTCTTGGATCTGGAGCTTCTTTGTTTTGCTTGCTTCTCATCGGGCTGCAACAGCTAAACCATCGACCTACATATTTGCCAATATCAGCATGAGTTCGGCGTCTGGTTACTCGAAACTCGAATTGCATCTATTAAAGAAAAAATGCAATAAGTGAAATGATATAGTTTCAATGAAATACATGCCTGTCAATATTTATAAATAAGAAATGTTGTCGAAGCACGCTTGGTCTGCCTCCCTTTTCAGAGAATAACTGCAGACTTATATCCTAGTAAGTATTTTTTTAAACATTACATTAACAGCCTCTCTTTCAACTGTAATCAACCACAGATCACTGATAATATATGGACCTAAAAAGTTATTAAACCGTTTCATACCCCAATTATTTGTAAAAATAGCTATTAAACTTAACAAACTTTCAATGACCTTTACGGGAACAGGTTAGTGCAAGCGTTGCAGCTCCTCTTCATGTACTTACTGGTAACTGCACATGACAAACTTTGTTTGAACAAATAATCATCTGGAGGAATTATTTTGTTCTATCTCTACGTATTTTACAATGATCTTTGTTTTGGCCATACGTGCTCATTAGGGTTATAAACGTGAAACGTTAGGTGGAAAAAACAGAATTTAAACAAGTAACAAGTACACAATGGCAAGTAGCTAATAGAATACTTACGTGGTTGAAACTAAGGATCATCTCACACAAATTTGCACCGAAGTTGAAACTGTCTACTCAATGCGCCACTACCGCTGGAAAAAACGCTTAGAAATAAAGAATACAATTTCACAAAACGTAAAACACAACTGCCGCAACTACACAAGCGCACTATATCTAACGTTAGACTAATGTCCAGCTACACATATTGGTCTGATTAAAGATAAAAATACAATGACCTATTAAACGAATCTGTGTATGACAATAGGGTCAATATTGTAATACTTATATAGTGCCGATACTTCACAGACGCAGTGATTATTTTGGCTGATGTTTGAGACAATACTCGAGAGAAATATTGCACTTATAATTTTAAAAATGATACACTGTCCACAATATTGAGACTATGACTTGCGGTTTTCTCTAAAATGATCTAATACCATTCATATAACCCAATTTTTTGGCTTTCCGCCCGCTATTCTCTTTACATCAGTTTCTTAAGTATCTGCTTGATATTGAAAATCTACTAATGAGATATGGGGTCGGTAATTCGAGATATCACACCGACACTCTAATATCGCCCATATTCGTATCCTCAATCGACAGCCGACTTTCAGTGCTACTTGGGCGATACTTGATAATGGCTCGATACTTAAATTTTTCGATTTTCACAATTTCGGTCGACATCCTTACTTACAAATTTTACTGCGCAACTTTGGTTTGACATTTTGACGCGAAACTCTAAACTGACACTTCTAATATGTTACTTTTCGTTGCTATGGTAATGCAACATTATCTTTATTCACGGAATCGGTCTAGGCTAACTAGATACCAATACATCCTCGTAGAACTATTTTTTATATGATGTTTACATTAACATAGATGCAAACACAAAGCATATCAACTGTTATAGTGCGAATGGATGCAATGAGAACAATGATGTTTTTAGCTGAAATATATTATTCTTGTGTCGCATCGATAGTCTTTAGCCAAACTTGTGGAAGTTATAATAGATGTGACACACTACTCTTTTTTGCTATTGTCATCTTATAGTATCCCAAAATGATTAAAAAAACACAAACTTATTGTTAGTACAAATAATTATACTTACGGACTTATTGAAGGCCTTAATCGGAGCATATTTAAGTCTTTAAAGTTTTTTTTGAAAATGCATTTAAAACAACAAAAACCAAATTAAACAAAGCGTTTCCACAATTTATTTGTGTTTGTAGGTTTTGTGTATGTTGTACTCTTGTGTATTATTAATTCTACAAATGTTTAATGTTTTCTAATTTCATTCTTGACAAAACTTTTTCATTTCAAAAATTTGTTGCTATTTCATTTCATTGTACGCAATTAGAAAAAAAAAAAACAAAAGCAAATTGTCGAAATATTTTATTTAATTTTTTGTTTGTTTTAAAACAGCCACATTGCACAAGAATTAACTTTAAGGACTTAGTTCAATTACTCAAGATTGGCTAAATATTACCGTTACATTCTAGCAAATATGTTTAGTATGTAACGCCTGGTGACCATAGGAACATTGATACCTAATAGTTATCTTGAGGATACTATAAGATATAGATAATAAAACTGGTCATAAAGTTTTTCTTTTCTGTACTTATAATTACGTCCACTGTTTATTAATCATACTTAATAGAACCAATTAATACCTTTTCAATATTTTTATTTTTTATTTTAAGCGGTAAGTGCAAATAGACCGTTGTGGTGGCGCGTTTAGTAATAAAAATTACAATAATAACGATCCATGCCTTGGCATCTCCAACATTTTAGTGAATCACAAAACTGTTGCAGATACTCAATTAGTAAATGTATGTGATGTTTATTCACTCTTGAGGAAGCGTTTTTTTTCAAAAAATGCTTATGAATAAAAATATAAAATAATAATAAATTTTGCCCAACGAATAAATCATTTACAGGACAAAAACTAAATCAATACAATTTCGTACGTACACACATGTAAAAATTAATGCCTAGATTCTAAGAGAAAATTTTACAAGAGTGCTCAAATTAAGACGGAAGTGAAAAGATTCAATAAGAAGAAATCGATTAGTGTCGCAGAAGTTGCATAACGAAATATTATATAGTAAATGTTTGCCAATGTACAATTTGAAGAGAGGTCAGTATATGCGGGTCGGTTTGGAGTGGTGTTTAAAAGTGAAGAATTACGGACGGAGCTGAGTACGTAAAACCAACTTCGACAGCAAATTAAGCAATCTATATCGCATTCACTACTTTCCAAATAATTGCGCTCTTGCTATCCGACCTCTTTAAAGAACAAAAATTAGGCGTTAATAATAGCTGTAGTTATATCCTCTAGGAGGATACTGTCGTCTAATTTATAAATGCATATTCAAAAAATCTCGCTGTACGCGCTCAAGAAAGTTATGCACAGCACGTAATAAAGGAAACCATACACGGTGAGCAAGTATTCCAGGCAGCTGACGACGAAAGAGAAGTATACTGATTTGAATAATGTAAATTAGTAAAAATGTTCGTATTTCGTATAATGAATGCAAGTCGTGCAATACTTCTGAACAATACTATTATATGCGGAAAAATGTTAAGCAGCTATCAAACGTTATTGCAAGATCTTTGACTGTGTCCGGTTCTGATAGTTTAATTTCAATTAATGGGGTAGTACTCCGGATGGAGTGGATTTTGCTTTACGTGTATTGAAACTGACTGACACTTTGCAATGTCCAACTAAGGTTATTAGCACACCAGTTGGAGAGTAGGTCCAGAGTATATTGGTAACGGTTGGATATCATTAAATCTTCAATCGTTGCGTAAATCTCCACGTCATCACCGCAAATGCAAGTGTAGGCAAGTAAAGTTTTTCCAACAAGTCACATTTAAGTATATATGAAATAAGAAGAGGACCTAAAGTTAGAGCCTTGTGGAACTCCGGAAGTGAATAAATTCTTGGAACGATACCCATTATAAAAACATCAATTACTTCGAGAGGTCAAGTATGGGTTAATAAGAGTCAGGAATGATTGAGCCATTCCAAGTTTATTAAGTTTTGAAGTAAAATTCGATGGTCAATAGTATCGAAAGCACTAGAAAAGTCCATGTAAATCACATCCACTTGTCCGTGATTATAATTTTTTCAACAATGATATTGCGTCAAAAGTTGTCAGGTTGGTGGTTATGTAGATTACCTGGTAAGAAAAAATAGTTGGTATGGAGATATAAACGGGTTTGATATTATGATATATATTAGAATAAATGATCTGTTCAAAAACTTTTGCAAAATTCGATAAAATGGAAATCGGTCTGTAATTTTGTATATGTGTTGATTATGATTTAATGTCTAAAAAAATGCGGTAATTCCAGTTTCCTAAATAGAATCACTTCCGTGAAAGAAAAATTTAAAAAGGTCTAGTTGGGGCACATTTATCTATTTATTTTGAGAACAGTGGGGAGTTAGGGGATAAAATGCTTTATATTATCTTATTATGATTTACCAATATACATTCACAACCTTTTAAAGAAAATCTGCTTCAAGTGCATAGTAACTTATGTTTTCTTTTATCTTCGCACGGAGCAACATATCTCACCAACATTTCGTATATAGCCACTCAGTTTAACTCACGCTATATGTATACATACAAGACCATACATAATTATGATCGAGTCCGAGTAGCTTGTCGCCACGTAGCTACTCACGTAGGGTCGTAACAATTTTATTACCTCTGTATACACTGTTAACCAATACGCTTATCGCTCTTCAAGATGGAAAATTTCAACCCATTTCCTCTGGAATAAAATAAAAGATAAATAACCCACGGGGATATAAATATGCCGTTCCACTAATGCCGGTCGTTGTAATACTAATAAAATTTCGTGTCGTGCAGACGGGAAAAGAAAGCCTGGCTATTCTCGGTACAAGGACCTCTCCGTTCGTGTTGTGGCGTTATTATATTCTCGCGAAGATGTAGGGTGAAGTATTGGGGTTAATTGTAACGGCGGGCTAGTTGAAACATTAGGCAGTGTTCCAAGGAGGAAAATGATCGATAATATCAGCTAGTAGTTCGCCCAGTCTGGAGTGATTTATTTGTTTTCAAATCGTTATAGGTCACTGAGCCGTGGCGCGTGCATCCAACCAATATTACTCCATTTTGCGCAAAATAAGCGTTTTGATAATAGCAACGTTGTAGCTCTAATTCCGCTCGTACCTAACGTACTATATTGAGTGATACAGAATGATTAAAAACTACTGATTTTTTGTTTCAGAAAGTGTTTACCAAAATCAACATGTCCAATTTTCAACATTTTTAGGAAATACAACTACTAGACAAGTCCAGGCTTATCTTTGTCCCTTTCTTAAAATTGTTGTTGTAACAGATTATAGTCTTGGGTTTAAAAGAAAACAGTCTATAGATATGTGTCAAATAGACATGTTAAAATTAGCTATGTTCTTAACTAGAAAAGAAGAAACGACATCTTCAAATATGAAAATAAAAAGGATTTTCTGCATTTTCGAAAGAATTTATTTGACACGCGGTTTAGGATTTTGCTCACACCTCTATTTTTTTTTTATGCCTAGACACATTTGGAATTTGACACACCAACTGCAGTGGTGCCCTCTGTGTAAATTGACAAAGCTCTCAAAACGTCAAAATAGTGCACGCGTAGCCGTTAAAAACAGAGACCTACATATAGTCCACATAGCGTGCACAACTCCAACTTGTGAAAACATATTGCAGGCATTGGGGCCATGAAAGATAGATGAACTGAAGGATAACCGTCACTATCGGTCACATTTTAGACAACAGAAATTAATTTTCGAGATGATATAAGACCTTGAGGGTAGTGTGTCACTGTTTGTCACATAGAAACTAGTAGTTTAGGTATCAATCATCAGAGGAACTGGAGTCAACATGCAAGCACATAAAGTTGCCTACATATAAGAGGACTTTTCAAACAATATGTTATTAAGATTGCATATAATTTAGGCGCAAGTACGCCATTACAACTATCATTATATTTTATGTTGCAAGATGGCTTGCTTTTTTGCCATTTACATAATTTATTTAATTTAATTGTCAAGTAGCACTTCCTTTAAGAAAACTTATTATTTTAGAGCAAACACGATTATTTCGTTCTAGTCATTTCTAGTCAACTGGAGCGTCATGTTGACGTTTACAAAATTAAATAAAAGCTATATTTTTAAATGATAGTTTCACAAAAATATTTTTCCGGAAGTCGTGAAGTAGTTATTTAGGTTTTGTACGCTATTTTAGTGTTTTCATAATACGTTGACTGAAAATAATGCATCTTGGCATGTTATTTTCAACCGACCTGAGATTTTTATACGTAAAATACTGGTTAATGAGGGTTTAATTCGTAAATACTTTTTATACTATAAACATTGAATGTTAATTCATCTCTTTTATAAAATTATAAAAAATACAATGCGAAATTCTTGTTTATTTCCAAAAATACCTTCATACGTCTACAAATTGACGTTATTGTTTGAAAATTGATTGTATTATTGCGATAATTTATCATAGAATGTCAAAAATCATCTTAGCATAGAATGTGCAAAAATCATCAATAATGCATTCAATTTTCAAACAATAATCATGTCAGAAGGAAACAACAGCATATACACATATATTCGCTCTTACTGATGCGAGCGTCCTCTATGGATTAATACCAGAACCTTTCAAAATTGGCCTAGGAATTTTTTATCGTTAAGTTAATTATCTTGTATCTCTGGTTTGTAGTAATCGAAATAATTAAATGTTATCCCTGGAATAATTCTACCGTTTTTAATTTAACTTACTGTTATTTTGTTTATTTCTTGCGGTGTGTTGATACATGCTCTTTATGATTGGGTATAAAAGAACATGAAGACAGCTGAGGCACTTGGTGCTAAAATAATGAAGTAGCGCTAAAAGTCTTATTTCAAAACATCAAAGGTGGCGACAACAAGTGATGCTTCTTGTTTCATCTATTCGCTGGTACAAATTCCAAAAATTCATGGAGAATTTCATCTAACGTATTTCATGATTCTATAATCAATTATTAAGAAAACCCAGCAATCACTACCTATAAGAAATATCATTGCTTATTTAAATAAAGGAAGATTGTACTTGACTTAGGGGGTGCAGCTCTTTTCCAATCAGTTGTTGCTATTACTGTGTTTGTATTGTGCGTCAATGGTGATGCTGCGTTGTGGATATGATTTCTGTATACGTTGTACAGGAAACACAGTAGACTATTAAATGAATAACGTCAGAAATTATATTTATCCTTATGACAATTAACAGTGAAGTGAAAACTTTAATGTCCCTTAAGGTATTTATTTACTTAAAATGACAATTATAACATACATATGACAGTAGGTGACAAGATATAATCCATATAGTCCACTTCGTGCAGCCTCGTGACATTTGCCTAAAATTTTAGTTAGTCCTAGGTGCGCTTCTTGTTTAGATGGCGTCTTAGGTAATGACCGAAAAGTACCACAATTGGCCGCCATATTGTGGCCAGCTTAAGCGCCAAATTTAAAATTAATTCCTGCCCTTGTTAATTTTACTTAAAATTCTAACTTTATACTCTTTAATTATCTATGAGTCATTGAGTGTTGTGTATAAACATAGAAATAGTCATACTTATCGGTTGGAGATTCATTCTCATAATATCCGTATGTGCAATAATATTAATCTGCCAATGACAGACACCACTCTTTGCTTATAACGACCTTCCTTCCTCCATAGTAGATTCTCTTAATTTAAAAGCATTTCGTCTTAAATTGAAGGCTGTATTGCTGAAGCAAGCATTTTACTCATTTGACGAATTTAGTATTTATAAATTTTGAGTCGTTCCCTCGTTGTGAACGTATATTTGTGAAGTTGTTTGTTAATATGTATCTTTTGTGTATGCTTTTACATTTCTTTATTTAATTGATATAATTATTATTATTGTTATTAGTATTTAATTAGTATACTTGTAAATGTCAAACAATAACCTGTTTAATGACAAAATACAAATAAAAATCGTTAGTGTATACGTCCTTTCAATTTCTCTATTGAAGGGTGGTGATGTAATAAAAACTTAACTACGCGTTTTTCTACTGCTTTTGTTCTACTTTTTTCTCCTGGGCCCATAACCAGATGGAAATATGTGAAGAGTACAACAAGAGATTGAAAACGCGAGAAGCAAGGACCAAATTATATATTCTCAACTGTCAGTACAATTAGTTAAACAACATGACCACGTGCAGAATACGTAGTTGCTCTCAAGCAGTTTAGAAACTGTTGGCAAATTGTCTCAAAAAACGCAACGCTAACAATGGAGCGGTTGCCATTTTGTGTAGCGGAAACAGTTACTGATATTCGTACTCTGAGTGCGGCCAACATTACTACGATACATTAAAGTATATACAACAGTAGCTCTAATTTCTAACTCCAACAGTTTAGAGTGACAGCATTGAATTGGTTAAATATAGTGACTTTTGTAGCCAACCGCCTACAGCTAAATTGTGGTACTTTATACATATATCTAGTGACTTTATGACCAACCTACTTATATGAGAGATTTCAACCTTATTTAGAGTGTAATATTTGAGATGACTTATTTGATATAAATCCATTCTACTTCAATGCAAGAGATTACAAAGGAAACCAATAAACTCAAAAAAATATTTCTTTATCACTATTGCAAAGAACCATTTCTTTCAGTTAAAGTATATTATCTACACTGAAAATAGTATTATTTCAATGAGAGATATGTTTTATTTCATTTCTCCGACAAAATAACCATCTAGAATTCGTTTACAGTTATTGTGCGACCGTATTTCCAAGAAATTCCATTCGCACTATGAAATATTCACCCACCCTTTTGGAGATCTACGTAAGTACATAACACACGCATCTAGCTAAAGTGGTAAGTTCGAATCGACGACAAAGTTTATTGTAACACTGTAAAACGGAATGCCCGGTCCGTAACTTGTACCCGTTCGTAGAACTAACTTTTCAGAGCGGTCTCCTCCTGCATATGTATTGATCGGGGGGTGCTTTATGGGTTAAACCGAAAGTTTGTCTCGATCAAGTTGAAGTTTTTACTGGAGGGCTTTGACACGTCCGAAACTTTGTTTTAATAAAAGTTCCACACGGGCACCGAGAGGTCGTGTTGTTTTTTTCACAAGTTCCGTAGGAATTAAATGCAGTGCATTAAGCGAGTAGAATTAATTTCTTTTTATAATGTAGGAAATTATCAATATGAGAAATGAATGGAGTGACAAATTTAAATATTGTTAAACTGTGTGTGCGCCATACAAGTAGGATCAAATTGGGATAGCTACCCAGCGAGAATAGGTCCCTAACAGTTATTACTATAGATGTGCGGAATTTAAGTATGACTCAGAGATCGCAACACAAATATATTATACATGGAGTAGATGGCTACGTAATATGTTAGCAACGAGGGATATGCGCATAAAGATACGGAGCAAACGGGTTGAATTAAATGTGATTCGATCAATGTTACATATTATACTGTGGGCGCTGAATTAACGAATTTTTACAAACAATTTTCATTAATAATATGCTAAATTGTGCTTTCAAATATAATACAATGCAATACAAAACTTTATTTGCCAAAAAAGATCGTACAGATATGGGCCATTGTCAGTAAAGAGCAAAACATGGTACACAACATACATAAAACAATACAATATAATCAAAATTTCATTCTACTACAAAATTTGATAACATGGATATAAGTACCACAACGCTCTTTATAAAATAATTAACAAAATTCATTCAAACTGTGAATCACCTTATGAAATATGAGTTTAGCTCTCTCTTAAATTGAGATGTATGTGTACTCTCTGTAATATGTAATGGTAAGTGATTAAATAATTTAGGACCTATCCAATCCAATGAACTTTTGGAGATTTCCAAGTTAACAGAAGGAACGTGATAGTCGTCCCTCTTCCTAGTATGATGGAGATGAATCCCATTATTCTTTTAATTTTTTTTTTCTATACGCATACTTCCTAAATATATAAACTTGTTAGTGTTAATACATATATAAAATTCTTTGAATAGATCTCTACATGAATTAGTAATGTACACGTTAGCAATGATTCTTAATATACGTTTCTGAGTTAGAAAGACACTCTTCGCCATAGTTGAACCCCCCCCCAAAAGCATTCAGCCTACTCTCTACCAAGGCATAATATTCAGATATCAACTACTGTTTTGCTAAAACATGTTTCAAATTCCGAAAAACAAAATCGAAAAATTCCGATGCATAAGAGGATTCAATTTTAAAAGAAGTTGTTCGCAGTATTTATTGCATGTTAAAGACTGATCCTCGCATAATCCTAAAAAATTATTATTTTGTAATTGTAATATCCCTCTAGTACCAATATGCAACTCTAGATCTGAAACCCGTCGCTGACGGCAATGAAAAGTTGTGGATTCAGTCTTTTCAGTATTAAAAATTAGATTACGGTCACTCAACCATAATTAATTCTCCCCAGGAAGTTAATTAATATACAGGGTATTTTTATTTTGAGACAACGGAATATCTCTACAACACTGCATCAAATCACAAAAAGATCTTAATAAGATTTGTTATAATGTAGGGGGCTTACCGAATGATGCCAACTCGATCCCCCACCTCACTCCCTCAGAGTGGGAGGGGGGACAACTTTGAAATCTTAAATGGGAATCCCCATTTTGTATTGCACATTCGGATTCTACGCCATCAAGTATGTAGTTTTTGTTTGAAACTCTTTTTTCGATTACGCTATAATCGCAAAAAACATGATTGTGAACGTCTAGAAAAATACACAAAAAAGAGAAGCAAGCAAACATGATTTTGTGTTTTTTTATTGTAACATAAACTAACATTTCAAAATGTGTTCGAAACTGTACCCCTTCACTTCGATACATTTATTTATTCGCAATTGGAATGCTATTCAACGATACAAAACCGTACTTTATTCGGTACTTGACAAGCTGTGAATATTTACACATTGTCCGATCCCCATTTAGATTATTAAGTATTAATCCAATACAAATTAGTTAGTCTTGAATATTTGAACAGTAATGGAGGCTATAACATTACAAGAGAGAATTGAAATGATTTACATCTATGGAGAAAGTGATAGGAATATCGATGATGCTGTTAATCTTTATTTACAACGTTTTCTAGCTTTCTAGCGAAGGAACTGTACAGCCTCTTAGTATTCCTTGTTCCTTCAACATGTCGGTTGTTATTTTATCGTGCCCCATCTATGATAGTTAGTTGTAATAAAATCAGATTTTGCAATCGTATTATCTCTAATTTTGGTATTTATTGGCAATGGACTGTTTAATATCTTATAAATATTCTTGTATATTTGATATACATTAATTTATTGAACTAAGTAGGTCTGTATGTATTTTTGCCAACTAAGTATTATACAAAGTGAATGGCAGAAATATGGATTTTCTTTTTTACTATCAAAATATATTATTTTTTTGGTTGTGTCTAGGAACTCCAAAATTTATTTCGGCAGATATCACGTGACCACTAGTATGGCGTTAAATTAAAAAAATAATTTGCTGCTATTAATCTGCAGAAAGTGCAGTTAGATGACATGAAAAAGTTGCTTAGAATTCATTTATGAGGCTGTATACAAAATTGTAAACATATTAAAAAAAAATAAAAATCACATTTTTGTCAATTATTGCTTGATTGAATTACATTTTTCCATTTCTCTTTAGCAGCTCAATTGCAATAATATTTCTGAATTTGGTTGATACTAAAAAAATGTTTCGTTCAATTTTCGCATTAATAACACAATAAAAAGTTGACAGTTCTTGTTGCAAAGGACTGTATTTGGTAGTAATAAATAAAATTTTACAAACATTTTTATTCTAAACCACTCAGCAAATATTACTTTATTGAAAATTGTTGTATTTTTTGTTTGTTGCGAAAAAAAAGGGAAAAAAAAAATGGAAAATTGTGTTTTTTATCTTTTTTTAATAAGTTTACAGCCCAGGCAATCAAATTTAAATTTCCCATTTTTAGTAACTTCAACATAAAGCATTAAAATAGCTTTAATGCAACACAAAATTGGTAGTAATTTCATAATTCAACGTTGAAGTTACTGAAAATAATTGTGGGAAATTTAAATTTGGTTGGCTGGGAAAGATTTGATTGCAGCCTCACAATTGAATTCTGAGCAACCTTTTTGAATAACATATCATGTAACCTCACTTTGTGCAGATTTATAGCATATTTTTCTAAACTTACCGTCATAATGGTGGTCACGTGATATATGTGAATACAAAATTGGACAAACTATCATAGATTATCTGTAAGGGCATACCTGGGCATAAGTTTTTATACAGGGGATCTGGGAATGTGATTGTTAGTAAGTAATAAAGCAAATCCTACTAATATCATCCTCATTGTAAAGCCCACGGACGAGGTGAGTTAAATGATTTTTATTGAATTATTTTGCAATGCAATTCTTATTCTTACTTATGCTTTATATCTTTCGGCTTAAGATGCTCAACTAAACCCTCTTATTATTTCATCAAAATACTAGTTTAGATATCATGGAAGAGAATTCTAAAATAAATATCTAATCCACATTCAGGCGACATTTTATAGCAGTCGGAAAAATAGAAAGAGCTAGCCATTTTAGGTATTAGCAACTAACACCAAAGAAAAAGAATAAAAATGTTGAAATGCAGGATTTTTATTTGGAATATATACGAACAGTAAAGGTTCTTAGCATTACGCAACAAATAAAACATCAGTGTATATAGAATTGCCTAAACCTAGAGAGTGTAGGTCGCAGTTAATCCACTGCCCCACAGATGGGGCAATAGACGACTTAGAACCGTCGAAACAATTTCCGCTTTATTTTTTCTTTTTGGTTATAACTAGAGCCTTTAATCAGCTTTTAAAAACATCCAATCGGATTTGTTAATTTTAATTAAAATACTACTGTTATAATCACTACAAGAAACATTTAGTTGTATCGGGTTGTCTATTTCAGGTGAAGGGCGTTAAAACTCATTTTGAGTGAAATAATTTGATTGCGTACGATAAAGGAGAAATTTAGTTTAGTTTGTCATTTAATCGAGTTATTTAAAAAATGTCTATAGAAGATGGCAACTACTAGTGATTGTAAACTTACCGATTTTTTCATTTACCGGTAATTCGGTAAATGAAAATGAAAATACCGGTTTACCGGGAAATTACCGGTATTTTTTTTTTCACGTGTAACATTAATGGGGATTCCCTAAGAAAATAGGGTTAGAAGTTAGGCTAGAATAATACATATTTTACATAATCTTAAGGCATAATATTAGAATTTTGTAATAAATATTTGTATTTAATTATTTTACAGTTGTAAGAAGTAAAACAAAATATTTAAGGTTCAAATTTTAATGTTATTTTACAACAATGTTGCATTAATGTTCTCTCATAATGTGGTGTATTCAAAATTGCTATTAATTTAAATACGTGAAATGTTGTTCTTATATGTCATTATTTTTTAATACAAAAAAAAAATGAGACATTTACCTACTCTCTAAGAAAAACGATTTTAAACTTTTAAAAATCTTAAAAAAACCCCAGAGCATATGCTAACTCAACTTTTTTCGAGAGATAAATAAAATCCACACAAAAAAACCATAAAATGAAAGAATTGAAATTGCACTTGTTGAAAAAGGCAAGTAGGGAAAGTGGGGTGTTTTGCTTCCTACCGTCCTAGCAACAAATGAATATTAATCTCGCTTTTCTTTGCGTTGCTTTTCGTTATCCATCTTGTTTCAATTCTTATTTTCTTTTAATTTCTACACGACCTTTTTTTAAATTTTTTGATTCCTTCTCTTTTTGACTAACTCGGTGGAATGGAGGTTATACGTTTCTAATCAAAAGTTTTTTTCAGTTTCTTTTCTATACTCTCTATTACAGCGGTTCTCAATCTCAAGAAAGTTTAAATTAAAGTTAAACAAAAAACATTATATAAATAAATAAATAAAATATATATATAAATAAAATAAAATTAATAAGTGAGTATATTGTTACTTACACTTACCTGTTTTTTTTTTATTTGCAATGTCCCTTTAGACCTTTAAATATCTATAAACACAATATTTCGTACATAAAAATTCTGGCATGAATTTTTAATTTACCGAATTACCGGTAATTTTTTGTAATTTACCGGTAAATTACCGGTACCATATACAATCCTTAGAACTACTATATACATAATTTCCTATATTATCAATCTTTTTTTTTATTGATAGAGGCATCCGAAATGCTAGTAATTAGCAAAAAAAAACACATTCCATAAAATACAAAGCAGTCATTCATTCAATAAATTGTGGCTTGTATTTTTAGTAAGGATTCTTACCTAAAATATTAAATAGCAGAGCACAATTAAACAAAAACAAAGAGGTTTAAGTTTTTATAACAGAAACAAGCAATCCTTAAACCAAATTACTCAATTGCGATTGATAATAACACTTGGCAATTATCTTTATCTATGAATTGTCAACAACTGTGATTACTCCACGGTTATGATAACTAGATGATTCGAACGTAATTTTTTTTACGCGACGCCGACTTTAGCGCCAAAGATAAAAGCCACTAATTAACAAAGTGACGTGAACTTTAAAGCACCCAGAATTTGAATATGAACGAAATTCTCTCAATTTGCATCAAAATTTCATAGCTATTTGACAGTCAAAAGTTAGTTTAGGTTTAAATAACATCTCAAATAATCATGTTCAATGTGTAAGTACAATGATTAACAGTTTTTATTGATATTCTTATTTTGTTGTGAGAGATTTATCTTTGCATAAATATTCTTTAAATATCGCTAATTTGATCAGAACTATTTATACATGTAATCTGCTGTTTCAACTATTTTATAAGAGTGTCTCATTAGTTAGTATATTTCTTTAACGTTCAAGTACTTACTATTTCTCATTAAACATTCACTTGAATTGAAATTTCTCGCATATAAAACGTACATACATATAGCAAATATCTGGAACACCCGGAAATACAATTGAATTTATAATGTGTAGTATCCTTACCTAACGTATTTAGCTATTTGGTATTTATGATAAATTTCTGTCGTTGAGAATCATTTAAACTTAAGAAAATAGGGAAGGAAGACGAAATATTGGTAGGAATATAATGAAAGGCTTTAGATTTCTAGTATCATCCTCATATGAAGTCATATTACGCTAGCTTTTACTTATAAAAACCGCTTATTTAAATTAATGCAATAACTTTCCCCAAAGAAAAATAATAGTTGGCAGTATTTTCTTAAAATGCTATGCCTAATTATAAGATTATAAGCATAACTACCGCATGCGCGACTTTTTTTTTTTGCAAAGCGTAATTATTACACGGGTTATAAAACATGGCCAGAATAAATAAATTCTTCCAGCTCTAAATAAAGATTAGGAATCACTTATTATTATTTTTGACATTACAATTAAATTTAAAATACATATAGACTGTGAAAGCACTACTAAAACGCATTAAGAACGTTTATTCTTATTCCTATTCAAATATATGCAGATATTGTAAGGATGGTAGGTTCAATTTAGAACAAAATATAAGAATCTCTTTCATATTAAGAAGTAATTAGGGCTCCTAGAGTTCAAATACTCAAAACTCAGAGTTGCTCAATCTAGTTGGAGATATTCGTACTTAGATATATTGAATTCTAATAAGTTACAAGTAAGTTACGTTATTTATAAATTTAACCGATAACGTGAAGTATTAATTCACGCCTTTTAAAACCCTGTTTTAAGGATCTTAGCCTGAAGACTTTCCGTAAAATAGAGAATTTTACCAAATTGTTCCGAAGAATTTGATGAAATTCTATTTAAAATACCGCTTTATAACCAAAAGTTAAATATAATAATTTGGGCAAGGGAAATTCTATTGAGATCTCATACACTGATGTTATTCATAAACAAAGAATAACATAATACATACAATGTTTTGAAAGTTTTTTTGTAAATCAAATATACGGGCAGCGACAACGGTGTCATAAAAATAAAAACTGTAACATTTTTCTTGACGCAAAATCAATTGGAAGGTATATATTTATGTCGGCAAAATGACAGAGGAACTGGAATAGGGATACATGGATCCACAAGCAAATATTTCGAAAGCCTGGGAAACTATCCGAATATTTTTCAAGCGGAAATACACGTTTTTAAAATATGCACATTGACAGAAATTACCAAAAGCAGAAGGTTATCTGATATCTCATAGTAAAGCAGTCATTAAAGCTCACACGCAATCAGTTCCAAGATGATCTGGGAGTGCCTAGGAACATTAAAGAAGCTAAACAAAAGGATCAAAGTTACGTTTCTGTAGTTTTCGGAACGCACAGGGATGGCAAAAATCTTGCAAAAAAGGAGCTGGAAGACCATGGTTGCGGTCGAAACTCCTTTTACCGGAACATGTAGCAGTGTACTAAAAAGTGAAATAGTACAGAGGAAAATCCAACTATTGCGCTGGAAGGATCTCCAGACAGTAAGGCAAGTTAAAGTCTTCTGGGAACCTATAACCAGAAAAGAGTAACACAATGTATCAACCTGAGTACGGAGAACATTCTTATATTAACAAGGAACCTTTCAGGCAATTGCAAACTAAAAAGCCACGTGAGTAAACATGGAATCTCAATGCGGATTTTATGGGAACCTATCCATTTCCTCTCAAATTGCGCAGCACTGTATAATTTAACGGCGTTGCACCTGAAAGCATCGAGTATGAAATTTACTAACCTATGACTTTCTCATATGCTGCAGTTTTTGAAAGAAATAGGATTGGACAGTCAGCTGTGAAAGAGCAAGAATAGGGGACACAATAGATCTTTTTGGTCGCAATGAACTATCACCCTTCATTCTCATTCATGCATATATTTAGTACTCGAATATGAGATATGGCATAATTGTTAGGGTCTATGATAATGACCTATAAAGTGCTTTTGCAATGCAAAAAAGAATTTCAAGAGTTATGAGAGGTACAATGAGTCCGCCTAAAGCCGTTACACAAAACCGGATTGATGAGTACTTTCCGTAACGAAGCAGAAATCGGGTTTTCAATCGAGCATTACCAGAATTTTGGGTGGTAATGGGCGTAATCGAATAATGAAAAACAAACATAAAACTGCTTAGTTCAGAAGATATTTTCCTTTTTAGTGCACAATATGGGGGAAGAAGTTATGTCGACAACTAGTTTCGGAACTCATGACGAGAGATTGTCGACGATGGATGAATACTTGAGTTGTTGTTTGGGCTGTTTCCACCGTTTGTAGGATTTTGATGATCCACGGTCCAGCTTATGTTTTGGTCTGGGAATTTTGCCCTATATTTGAACAGTGTCTTGTATATTTTGGATTCTATCGACAATCTAGGGTCCTTCTTTAATTCCTTGTATGTTCCAGTTCGTAAGCCATCCTGTATTTTATTGTTGTACTTCTCCACATCCATTGTTACTGTTGCGTTCCCTTTGAGTCTGCAGGTAATATTTTGATAGACTTATATTCTTTAAGCTATAGCTAATTCTATAGCAAATACCATGTTCAGTGTTGGAATTTGTTTGGAGGCTACTGCGAATTTCATGCCTTTATTTAGTATTTGTATCGTCTTGTTGTCTAACTGTTTGCTGGAAAGGTTAATCACTGTTTTTCCGAGATCTACTAATCTTGTCTCCTTCTGGTTGTCAGTGATGCTAGTTTTTTGAGATGTTTTTCTTTTTGCTGGTCGGTTGTCCTTCGGTAGCTCCTTAATACTGCTGCATGAATTTCTTTATAGTCTTTTTGGTTGTTCTGGTTTTTAATCTCCTGTCTAATTTCCTTCGATTGCTCTGTGATCCTGATTTTGGCGAGTCGGTGATGGTTTATTCTTTCCCTAACTACGTTACTGCCCGCTCTTTGTGCGATCCTTTTTGCTCGGATGCTAGCTACTGGAGGTTTACCTCTTAATTCTGCGGGGATGACGTTGCGTCGCCTTGATTTGTAGAGGAAGGTTAGATGGTTTGCTTCGTTGGCAGGTTTAATCATGGTTTTTTCGTATTGTCTAAGAAACCTATTTAATTCGGGTCCATACTGAATTTGTGACAAGAGATTGTTGACGGTGGATGAATACCTGAGTTATTGTTTGGGCTATTTCCATCGTTTATAGGATTTTGATGATCCTGGATCATCAAACTAGTTTGGGGTAATATTTGATTTCGGATAAAATTCGATTTCGCATACCTGAACGGGTACAAGATGCCTGGAAAAGTCCGGTTTTGACAGCCCTAGCTTCGTTATTTTATATGTGTGATGGCGCGTGCGGTATATTAAATCATGCCAAATAACAATAAGCATAAGTTTTATTTTGTGTATATATTTATTTGTAAATCCAAACATATTTGGCCGCTAATTAATTAGGAGGGTCGTGGTAATAGGTTTATTGTCGGACGATCATTGAATTATTTTAATTTAGTTTTCTTGTTATCGTTACTTATTAGGGAGCAGAGACTTAAAGTAGCTCGTATTGAAATAAATTACTAGAAATACTACTACTATAGAGACGATGTTTAGTTGATTTATACAATTTTCTTCAAAAAATTGTTTATAAACTATTTGATCAACTGATAATTTCGTATCCTCTTGAAAAATGGAATTTTAATGTGAATCGTTGTATTTACCACTGGGCTTTAAATATATAGAAGAAATGTTAAGATTATTTATCATTACAAGAAATTCTCTGGATTAACCTACTTTTTCTTGTGAATTCTGATTGTTTGAAGAAAAAATGAATTCGCATGTTGAATGTGAAAATTTGTGGGTATATAAGTGTTCCTCATTTTCTAAATTTTGAGGTTATATAGTCTTGCTATTATGACAGTTTAAACTGAATTTTTAACAACAAGATATCTTTTCCCATGAATATAATATTCGCAAAAGATCAGATTACTGCAACCCAAAGCACCATTTTGCTTTGAGTGAGAATATTTTTGCCCGTATTTCTTATTCATTTACATAACGGCAATTACCTTGCCTTCAATGCTTTGGTTGCTCTACCATATTGTTTAACGGAAGATGATCGGCAATTTGAGCACTCTATTAATAAAAGTATTACTAAAACCAACTTTAAAACTATTAGCAAGTCTACGCTTTTCTTCATTAGTGTATAAGCATTTATTAAAATGTCCGGAATAATTTATTACGATTAATTAGTTTTTACGATTCTAGTGTTTGTATTATAAAATCGACTTTCCCCACTTGTAGATGTTTAAACGATATTAACAAAATTTGTGTTTGCACAGAAGACATATCCCTCTTTCGGAATGTGATAAAAATAATTGCCATTAAGAAAAAGGTGGTTTGCTTGATTGTTATAGCGAGCAAAATATTTGGGGTAAGACGATTCTCGTTATATCTATCAGTAGATAGTAAATTGTCGAAAAATCTTTAATAGGAACATATAACTGGTAATTCGTAAGCTTTAAGCAGATTGCGCTACTTTTGAAAACCTTCACCTTTCTTATAAGTACTTCCAAACTGCGTTAGCTGACCAGAAACTAAAAATAACAATAGCATTACATAGTTAGTGGGAGTTATTCGGCGTAAAAAATACTTCATTTAAAATTGAGGATATATTTTACACAACAACAATTATTTGACTATTGAATTAATGACAGTTACGAAGAATATAGATAGATATCACTTTATTGCAAGATACACTAAATTCAAATGACAAAATCTCGCATTACATTTTTCTTCCGTTCAAAGTGTCGTTTTGAGACACAAAAGACTATTATTTTCTTACATCACACATGTTAGCAAACACTGGGCCTGTGCAAACTTAATGCACTTTCTTCGTAACTTTATTACAATATGGTAGTGACAAAAGAAGAAAAAAAATAACCCGAAGACGTTTTCTGTAACAGTTGCGCGTGACCTGAATCCTTTCGAGATAACCTACTTACCTCTACGGTCTCGGTAAACAAATAAATGAAATTTGCGTTTTTACCATAAATTTTAAATTTGCTCTTCTTTCTTTTCGTTCCTTATTATGCTTATCGGTATCATACTGCTTAAATTACTTCCGGATTCAGATGGTTTCACACATCATATACCGTTTTCCTTTGAGGAAGTACCTGCGTATAGCATTTCTAAAGTGTAACAGTTCTTGTAGGAGCGATTCAGAATTGGCTTTTAGTAATTGGCAGCAGTATTTACGGGGCCTTCAACGTAAAACCACCGGCTTTGAAATGGTAATACAGTGTAGTAGATAGCGCGAATTTTGTATGTACGCGTAAATTTGTTTTGTGTGATATTAAAGTTTAAGGATTTAAAACTAAGGAAACATGAACGTAAATCACGTTTGGTTTATTTTATGTTTTATATTATTTGTACCTTTTGAACGTAAGTATAATTAATTAAATTTTATAGAAGTTTATTTTTTTATTTTAATCTAATGTAACTTTCAGTTTTGTAAAAACAGTTTTATCTCTGTTTTTTTCTCTCTGCTACTACCTTTACTCTTCAATTACATTCATTTACTAAGTATTTATGTATTAAAATAGCCCAGTTTCAGCAGCAATAATTACAAAATACAAAAGAAATGATAATTTTGTCCAAAGAAATAGATATTTTTAAATATTCTTATTGAACATATTAATTATTTTTTAATTTTATTTGGAACTTGTGTGATTCGGCTTTGGGAATAATTGATTATCCTAAAGTGTTGGGTTTCAATTAAGGCTGTGTTAACAATAAGTTTAAGCAGAATTAAAGGGGCAGCAAAACAACACCGTCTTCGTTCAAGTTCATCCTTCATAAGAATGAAAAAATACTAGGATAAACCTGTGGAGAAAAGTCATACAATATATGATTTCTGTTTCTTAGAAAAAAAAAAATCTTTGACATTATAATATTACCAAGAATTATATTAATATCTTTTAGGAAAAACTTAAAATTTCTTGAAATTTGGAAAATTAAAGACATAAATATAGTAATTTTCAAGTGATAAAGAAGTAAGCAAGGTGCGCATGCGTTAGCTTAGAACTCAATAAACCAAATTCAAATTTCCCGCAATTATATTTAGTAACTTCAACTTAAAAGTATTCAAATAACTATTAATCTAATACAAAATCGTAGGTAAGTTCATACTTTTAAGTTGAAGTTACTAAATATAATTGCGGGAAATTTGAATTTGGTTCACTGGGAATGTTCTGGTTCAAGTCAAACATAGGCATAAATGACATGATGTTCGACCACACGTGGTTATGTTTTATATTATAAATTATATTTATTATTTTAGAACTATTATACTGATTAATAGTAGATGGTGTTAATTCATATTAGAAAATCTGTTTGTTGTTCTTTTAAAGCTTTAAAGTCTGTTACGCACTCTGCTACAATTTGAACATGGAATATCCGAAACAACTTGCATACACGTTGGAATTAATTTAGCATTATGTATTAAAAACTCATCCACCCACTAAAAAACTTAGGTATTCTTTTTTGGTAAAAATCACTTTTTTTAATAATTTTCCGCATTTAGTGGAGGTGAATGTATAAAATATTTTACGTGAATATTGATGGAAAAGTTTCTGTTTCTTAAGGAAAATCTTTAACATTGTAATATTTCTAAGAAAAATATTAATATCTCTCAGAAAAAACTTAACATTTCTTACAATTGAAAAATTACTTAATTAGAAATAATATCTTTTATTAAAATAAATTTCCTTAACAGCAAAACATTTTTTTTGGATATATGATATCAAGTATTTAGGATTTTCTTAAAGAAACTATTCATTTTATACAAAGTCAGTTACAGATAAAGTAGTAGTAGATTTACGTCAAGTTTTCTGGCCTATAGCAACAAATAGGTTAAATATATTCTATAAGTACAGAAATTGCCGTGAAAATGGCGGTTCTCCTATTCACTATATTCACTTTCCGTGCTCGATATAAGTTTTCTATATGGCAGAGATAATTATCAAATATTACTTGCCAGATAAATAGTTCTTAGAAACCGTTATCACAACAATTGCCCGATTGCATACGGCCCTTGATTTTTGGGAATTAACCGCTAATGCAAAAGCATTAGAAATTTTCATATTTTGTTTGTCTTTGATGCATTAAAATCGAATTTAATACACTCTATCACATTTTCATTTTAACGATATTTTCCTTTTTGTTAGGAAAAAAACGGAAATAGTGAACTTTTCTTTATAATTTTACTCTTAAACAAGTAAAACTTCGATGGAAATTATCACTACTTCAGAAATTTTACTTGTGAGTATTCTAGACTACATGAAAGATCGTGGAAAAGTTACCCATATTTCGAAGTTTTACTAAGAATAT
Source organism: Protaetia brevitarsis (assembly GCA_004143645.1). Taxonomy (NCBI): domain Eukaryota; kingdom Metazoa; phylum Arthropoda; class Insecta; order Coleoptera; family Scarabaeidae; genus Protaetia; species Protaetia brevitarsis. The sequence goes on along the minus strand of RXPK01002745.1, from coordinate 4,755 downwards.
TCCAACTTACATGAAAAAAAACCTTCGAAAAATTACTGACAGTTAGAAATGTTACTTCTAAAAGTATAATATCTGTACGGTTTTAGGGGCACAAAATTGTCCTAAAATGGTACAGTAATTTTACCAATATTTCTTTAGTGTGAATGCTCTTCGGATACAATTATAGGAAAATGGCGGTTAAGGAGCCAATTTTTTTTATTCATTTTCTTAAATTTTCCAGCAACATTTCGACCATAAACTTTGGTCGTTATTAAGCTATAAATGAAATATTTAAGCTGTACAAAGTATGAGTGTAAAGTTCAGTCTATTTTATGTTATAGCTTTATACATTCCCTCCAATAATACAGTGCTGAATTTTAAGGATTTTTTTTTTATTATTTGATCAGTACACATCTGGCCTTCAAAATGTTGTCACTGTGGATGATTTTAATGGTAATCGGTTTACTTTTAATAACTAATAATACACTTCTGACAATAAAACTAGCATCTTAAAATCTTTTTTGAGTGCACTTAATTTTAATCAAGTTAACAATGTGTATAGCGTTAATAATAGACCAGTAGATTTAGTTATGTTTGACCTAAAATGTGAGGCTCTACATGATAATTTTCCCTTTGTAAGAGAAAATCATTATCATCCAGCTTTAATTGTGGATGTCTCTAGCAGATCAACAGTTTCTCCTAACTTTAAACTCAAAAACAATAAGGCCTTTAACTTCAAGAGGCCTAACAGATTGACGGTCACAAACATAGAGTGGGAAGTCTTATATAATATCTCTGATGTGAACACCATGTGCGATGTAATTCATGATATTCTTTATTCTATCTTTAATCAATACGTAGCTACTTATAAAGATGTATCCCATAAATATTCTACCTGGTACAGCTTTGACATAATTTCCATGTTAAACGTAAGTATGAATATAGACGTGACAAGGATTCGAACACATTGCTCAAGTTTGGACATTTACGATCTTTGGTAAAAAAAATTCTATAAGCAATTAATCTCACAGAAATTATCTTGTTTGCTTTGGAGAACTCTATTATACGAAAGCCTAAGCAATTCTGAAATCTCGTGTGCGACAAGAAAACGCAAAATAGGATACCGAGGGTAAGATGTTTTGTAACGGCGTTACACTGAATTCGCCTCAGGATATTGTGAATGAATTTGCTAACTACTTCAAAAGCGTTTATGTTTCGACTAATACCTATCATAATATGGATAATTCTCTATCTCTTGGCCATATTCATATTGCAGGAGTAGTAAATAAAAGTCGTGAGGTAGTGGCTCCAAATTTATCTTTAATTTCAGTTATTCATTCTTAATTTTTCTTCTTTCCTAATGTATCGACCAATTTAGATCTTTTTCAAAGGTTAAAACTACAATTTTTATAATATTTATAGATTTTATATTACAATGCAAACACTTTACTTTACCTTTCACTCAATATTTAACTTAAGTCCACCTTTGTCAAATAACCAAATGGTTAATTTCCGTCATATATAATTATTTATAAGTTATACTTTTTTTTAAAAACTTTATTAAAACAAACACAGCAACTGACATAAACATTTTAAAATATGGTTGTTAACAAACTAAAATATATTTACTCAAAAACACAACATCTGTGGTCTTTAAACTGTGTGTTTTTTTATAATTTTAGATGAAAGAAAGACTCTGAAACAACCTTTACCAAAATGTGAATATACAGTATTAACTAATTTAAAATTTGAATGATTTTTTTTTTTTTTTTAATTTAGGTAGTTTGATTCATTAAAAAGATTCTAATTAATTTCTGTTTGACAACAAGGAAAATAGGTTCGTTTTGAAAATCAATCATTTGGATAAATTTTTTTATTGGAATTACGTTTGTTTTATAATCAGAAAATAAATTTTGGATAGGTGTTGGATTTCTATCCTGTCATTAACTGCATTTTTTTTTTGTTTTTGAATTTGTATCATTTCAATAATACATCTAGCCTTGTAATTTGATTCTTGTTTTTTAAATTTTAGTGTTATTGAAATTAAATTGATGACTTGTATCATTACAATGTTTTTTTAAAGCTGTAATATTATTATTATTATATTTATGTCCATTTAAACGGTCTTTTAAGTATTGTTTTGTTTGGCCTATGTATACTTTTTCAAATTGATTACATGGTATTTGATATACAATGTTACTTTATTTTTGTATTGGTATTTCTGCTAACAAAAAAAAAACGTGGTAATTAATTTAACTTTAATTATTAGCAATTAATCAGGTATTTATAAAATATCTTGTAAAGATTGTGATCATGTATATGCTTTTTACTCAAAGAGAGCGCAGAGCTGCCCCACTTGCTAAAATTTTCAATTTAGCGCTAAAAACTTTGACGTTTCTCGATACGTAGAAGATCACGAAAATTGTACCTATCTGAAAAGTGCAGAACCATCTAATACAGAAAATTATAGTTCTATCGCTCTATAATCCAATTCCAAAATGTTCGAAATATTGCTATATTTTAAGGTCTATCCGTGTGTTAGAGCTAGTATCCTCACAGTTTCAACAAGGTTTTTTAGAAGGTATAGATCGACGATTACTAACCTTATAGTACTTAATAGGCAATAGTCTTGAGAATTTTTTACGAGTCGTCAAAATTGTGTGAGGTAAAAATCAAACGTGAATGATAAAAAGACAAAGGTAGGTTTCGAAAGAAATGAACCAATTAAAATATCAGAAATTAAAATTGAATAATTTTGAGTATTCCAGAGCACATGAAAAGAATTGGAAAAATTATCCACATTTCGAACCTTCACTATGAATATTGGAAAAAAATACCTATAGTTAGAAGTATTACTTCTAAAAGTAAAATACCTGTACTGTTTTAGGAATACAAAAATGCTCCAAATTTGTAAAGGAATTTTACCAACAAATTTTTAATGTGTGTATGTGATATTTCTAAAGTGGGAGACATCTGGCGTTTAAAGCAAGTGAAAATTAAAAACTACATACAACAGCGTCGTGTAAAAAAAAAATCACAAAAATCGTAATATCTTACAGTCAAAGATATAGGAAATCGTTCTTGTGTTAGATATGGAATTTATTGCTAAATACAAAAATATATAATATATTTATAGGTCTTTTTCAACGTATATGTTACAAAAGACTTACGTAAGCCTTTTGTAACGTATGTATATTAACTACTAGATTGTTAAATAAAATTGTTTAAAAAATCTAAGGATGATCGCTAAAATTTTTACGATGTGGTACGGAATAGACTTGATTGATTCTAAGAACAAGTATTGAAATATTGAACGTATTGACGTAATAAAACTGATTGAATTAAGAACTACTATTTCATTTGCCAGATTTTGTTCATACAAATTAATCAAATATTTGGAAATCCCAAGTATGAGCTAGCTCCTATTGTAAATATGTTCAAGGCGTTATAATTCTGATAGAAAAGAAACTGTACTCACGTAACATTTTTTCCTAGAATGGTACATAACCTTCATTTACCAAATTCATCCAGCTAATTATCTGGCATTAAACCATATATGGATGGTTTAATGGTTATTTATAAAACAGACATTATATAATAAATACAGATGCCTATTTAAACACTGCACACAAGTATTTGTTCTTTTGATAGTATAGTAGAGAATTTGATAATGAAACACAAAAATTATTGCTCAAGAAATGTCGTAGTAGTTCATGTGGTCAAACTTCCACACAGTTCGTGCCTCCATTAATCCAGGAATTCGGTATTCTGCCGGTTTGTAGCCTATACAGTGTATGAACTATTAGTTTTCTGTAGGCAAAACATTAATAAATATTTAAATAACTCGGACGTATATGGCACAATAACGACCAGAGATGTAATCTTTAGATCCGACTCAAAACTTGGCTTTTGAATCTGTTACAGCATCAATCGTTCATACTATATAACTGCTGAAAACATAAATAGCACAACGATGTATGATTAAGAAGTTATAAAGGATTTTTTTTGTTAAGAACACAGATTTTATGATATTAAAGAATTTATAAATTTTTAGCTTTAATGTTCAACGTTTACTTTTAGTTTTATTATTGTTGTCTTGTAAAATAATTGTAATAAGACAATGCCCATGTTTTTTTTTTTTTAAACGACAAATATACATTATTATTATTAAATATTTTACTGTTTATACCAAGAATAAAATAAACACATGTAATCATTAACATAAATGAGGAAAGAAAGATACTTTTAAATATTTATACATCTTGATTTTCTCCTATAATTGATTGGTGATCAGACTTTCAACGACCTTAATCTTTTTTATACTCTTTATATTTCATTATAAAGGTTTGGAGGTCAGCAATATTTTATAAGGAAAAAAAATATCTTGTGTTTAATGTTTGAATTTCGATACATGTTTACATTGCTAAGTATACAAGAAACGTACTTAACGAAACCTTATTCAATGATTACTCTCTGTGATTAACATGTCATAAAACGAGTAAGGTAAATGAATAGAATTATAACTATATCTCGTCTAAAACCCAATTTTTAATACTTTAATAATGACATTAACTCTCCACTTAAAATGGTAGAGGTTTCGAAATACAGGGAATTCTATAGGAAATGGAATCTATGCGAGGCACAGAGACATATTATTTGTCCCTGTCTACTGTAGGATCTACATAGGTACAGTGATTTCACTATTTTCTTTGGTTGTATTTTAGAAGATAATTTATGAACAATGTTAACATTATTGATTCATTTTTTAAATTGTTC
>RXPK01002744.1:0-98975 GCA_004143645.1 Protaetia brevitarsis | reverse complement strand
ATCGAAAATAAGGTTAAAAGTCATATATAACATATGTCCACAAATTAACTGTTTACGAAATAACAGCGATTTTATCGCAATTGCAGAAGAAGTTTGCTTTAGCGTTTTTATTAGATGTTATTGCATTTTAACATAAAATAGATTATAACTAAAGAAGTTGTTCAAAATGACGTCCTTCCATTTCGACACAGGATCTACATCTGCTTTCAAAGGAAGCGCGCACTCTTTCAAAAAAACAAGTGAAAAAAAAACAAGTTAATTCAAGCACTTCCTCAACACTTTCCCCATCAAGAAAATGTTACTCCTGGGCGATTAGCTCTAGATGTAAGAAATAATTTGGATACGTCTAAAATGTTTTGGAATCAGCTGAGGACATTATAGCAAACATATTGAATGTTTCCAGTACTTGGATATGGTTTCGTAGATTTACGAAAATATAGAAGGTGATAGGATAATGGACAATTTGATATAAGCATTCATTAATAAGCTAATTTAGGAAGTAGCGACACAGAAAGTGATTTTAGCCAAATAGTGATCAATTATTAACGTGAGAACTATGGTACACAAATAGTTTAGGTACTGTTTAAAATAAAAATGTCAGTACGCAAGTGATTTTATTATTTTAAACTAAAAATCATAGTTTAATATTCAAGTATTTTTATCTTTAACAGGTTGATTTATAAAGTAGACTCGTGGAGAACTCCCTGGCATCTGTCAAAGCTGTATGTTAAAAAATTGTGCGTTGGTTATAAATATAAATTTGGCTTTATTTCTTATTCTATGTGGAATCGTCGGTTCGAAGGTGATAAATAATTTATATTATCAGGTGGATGCTACCTTTATTACCGTTAAGAAATAATAAATTCACATAACAGATATAAACGAAAAACACTGTCACGTCAAACTTCAGCTTGCTAATTGTACATAACAACCAAACAACAAAATACACTCGCTAGTTTGCATGATAGCGGCTCATCATCAAAGCATGATATTAAGTATAAATAACACTATTTTCTATTCCTTTTATTTAGAAGTATCTTACGTTAATAAAATTTTGCAGTGTAAACTGATTTACTTCCGCTACTCCTAATTTTGAGAGAAGGTAAAATGTTATACTTAGAATAATTCTACCTCTTTTTTTAATTCAACTTATTGTTAATTTGTTTCCCTTTTGTTGAATTTTTATTTAATGATAACACTAATAATGTCTTTATTACTAATCAAATTTCGTAAAAGATGTAACTACACACGCTTAACGCAGCAAATGACAGCAAATGATACATACCGGCCATTTGGAATTTAGATTGTACTTATTGCCCTCTCTGACACGCTCTTTATGATTGGTGTAAAAGAACAAGAAGACAATTGGAAGGCATGATGCTAAAATAATGAAGTAGCGCTAGAAGTTATATTTCCGGCGACAAACATCATAGTTGCCGACAACAAGTGACGCATTTGTCGTATCTGTTCGCTGATATAACAAAGGATATAAAAATAGCACAACATAAAAGGCTAAACGATCCAGGTGATGTAGTAGAACACTTCTGTATTTGGCAAATCGTTCAATGACACCTTTCTTCGTAATTTTTCCTTCAGGTAGTAAAATTGATTAGTATAAAACACCTATGAAAAATGAAACCAATTTATTCGCAATTTTAACCAATAATAATGGTTATTTTAAACAAATTTCATTATATTAATACTTTACCCGCAAATTACCTACAATAACCGTTAGATAATTGTTCTAACAACGATCTTCTCGAAGAATGCCCTGTCCAAGCATTTGCTTATCATAGTCGATAAAGTTTTCAACTTTAGCATTAAAAATGCGGAGGTTCAGAATATATTTTTGTGCTATTATGCAATCCAGACATCACAAACATACATTCCTCATGAATATTCGAATGGGTTATTTTTTGCAGCAAGTTGTTAGTCCAGTTATCTTACCAAGACTACGAGGCACTTAAACCTTTTGCAAAAAACAATGATGTTCTTTTTACCGACTCTCGTTAGAAGGGCAAATACGATTTCAAGAAGATAGTACATACGTCTGGTCTTTTGCGAATGCCGTTAGAGGAAGTCCATGAGTAGGTGCCCGTGTTATTTCTAATGCCTATGGGAATGTTTTAATCCCATGTTTCGGTAGTGACTCTACTGGTGTCATCAGGATAGCCCTGAGAAAGACTACATCTTGTCAATTCCATTGCTGAAATGGTATGCATCTCTGGAATAATACTCGTTCATGACCTTTTTATAATACGTTTCGATAATTTCAACAATGAAAAATTTGCAAAATGCAGTCGTTCTCGTGACTGATGACAAACACTATAGTTAGTGCAGAAACGTCGCATTAAAAAAATCCAGTAAACGATAGAAATAATTCAAATATCACTCCTGCTCTAAAACTCAACAATTTCATGTCATGAGAGAGCATTTACAGAGGACTTGTAGACAAAATAGATAGGAATGAGCACCCTGTGTGATGGGTTGCAAGATCTTTTAATTTAATCCCTTTTGATCCCAATTAGTTGATAAATCTTGAAGATAATTGGAAACTGCCGTACTAAAATAGAAGGCAGTATCTCAATGTTAGGTTCGAGATAAAGCTGATTTATATAAACAGAGCTAAGCCACCATAAAAATATTCATGAATTCTGCAATGGATGTGCACCTAGAATGTGCTAGCATTGTGAGGTACTACATAATAGTATAAGGAATATACAGAAAGCAATAAACCGAAAATGATAAAGTTGGTGTTACTGCCTTCTTTCCAGTAACGGCTGGTGCATACGTCACAGGCGAGGCCAATATAATGATTGAAGTTCGTGTGCTGTCGTCTAAAATACGTACATGTTACGAACTTATACGAAAAAATTAGATCATTGCAATGCCCCTTGCAAAACGTAAGTATCAGCCGCCGCTGCTTCTTTCAAAGATGAGACAAAAGCATAAGCAACGCCTGTAAATGATCCGAGCAACTGCAACAACAAACTAATTAAGCACTTATATCATATTCGAAACAATGGAAGTGCTTTAGAAAGAAGTTGAAGGTTGAAATATTATGAGTATGGCAAATTGGAGGAAGGACAACTCTTATGTTCGTTCTTAAATTACATGGCTCGTAGGAAACCAAAGTGACTTGTGCTACCAAGATCGTCATGTTCTAAAAACACTGCATTACTTTTGAACCATACCACCTTCCATAAAAGTGTGCGTTACTTTTAACACTTTATATATGTTGTTGCACATATGCAAGTTTCCGTCAAATTGTTCCAAAAAGTTTGCTTAGTCATTCAGAAATAGACAACATAACAACCCAAACACGTACTTTATGAAGACATTTCTAGATAGTTCTCTCATTAAAAGTTTTGCAAAACGTGAGTATCAAGTTTTTGTTTAAAAATTATTTTATCCATACTTCATCATTAGTCATGATGCAAATATACAAAGGTTAAGAAACGTAAGAAATAAATAAATCAAGATACCGTTATTTTTACAAAGATCTAACTCATGCGCTAATTGATGAGCTATTAAATTGTATGAAATCTATTATACAGAGTGTAAATAAGATAACCGATAAATTCGTTATCTTTGTGGATAATTAAAAAAAAAACTGCAGGCATCTGTTATTTTTCATCGATATTTTATTTTAATGACAATTAGTATTTTTTTATTGATTTTGGTAATAGTTTATGTTTAGAATTCAACAGTATAAAACTTTTAGTCTGTTACATTTGCACAAAAAAAATGAGAAAGAGGTCAAGTTTCATATAAAACAAAGCCTTAGCTACTAAACAATAATAAAATGTAATTTGATTGGTCTGGAGTAAAATTTGCCTTTAGTTTTTATTAATGAAAATGGTACAAATTGATGAGCAACAAAGAACTAAAGTATTAATAATAATTGAATATGTCTAATAGAGTTTACACCAAACTGCAATTAGTGCATAAGTTGGCAGAAGACGACTTTGATAATAGACAAGAATTTTAAGAAAAGATGATGAGAATTTGTGGTTTCGCTCCAATGATTTCCCAGTGTTTTTTTTTCTCGGTTAATGTACACGGAAACACTATTTTATTTGTTTTCAACCAAATATTTTTATTTATGTTATAGTTACTTTATTCAATCAAACAAATAATATAAAGTAAAGTAAGTAATTATAAAGTTTATTTGTTAATTTAACTAAATATTTAGATTGAAGTAAATATCTTGTATTCTGAAAAAAAATTGTTTGTCACTATGTAAACGAATTTGGTAGGGTATGGTTAGATTTAGTTGATGCAACCGAATCGTTTTTCCGTGACCAGTGCGAATTATTGGTGAGGCGAATTATAGATCCATTCCTTTTCTGTAGTTAATTTAAGTGGAGAAAGATATACCTACAACTTTGCAGTAGGAAATGAACTCTGCTTTAGTTCCACTATTCCCCAATGCAAATAATCCTAATCTACCAAACAATCGCGTTTAGTATTATGGCGCTCCAGCTTATTAATTATTGTGCTACGTCACGAACCACGTTTTTTCAGGAAGATGAGTAGAAAGAAGAGGCCCAGTCAGGGCCCCAGATGTAATGTCATAAGCTTTTTTTTCTATGAGGGGACTTAAAAGTAGTGCATCAAAATCTACCCACTGCTGTGTGGATGGGGTGGAACCGCGTTCTGGATCTTCTTCTAGCTGACGTATCGTCTAACTCGCAAGGGTATTTTCAGGGTTGCTGCTACTGCTGTTAACCTAAAACTGGAAGATTAACACACACGGACGATTTTATATAGGGGTGACGGTTACGGATCAGTGGGTCGCGACGGTTGCGGGCCAGAAGAGCGTAACGGTTGTTTTTAAGTTGTTTGGGAAAGGGGAGGGACTTTCAGCTGTTGTATAGGAGATAGCTGTTTTCATGATTCACGTTATGGATGTTAAATGGTGTTCAATGGATGCTCGGTTTCTTATGGCTGGTAGGAGATAGGATCTGCACAGGGTTGTATTGAATTTGATGGCCTGTCTCCAGCTTATGCTCAACAAGCGCAGACCCAGCTAAGGTCAAACGCTCTAGTACAACACGTGTTCCGCAACACGAGCGCCACCAGAAGCTTCGAAAGGATTATGATCTTTGATGGGAAAGGAGTTTGAAAGTTTGCAGTTAGGTTAAAAATGGTTTTATGTCTTGGTTGGACAGCATTTTTCCTATACGGTCGGTAACAATTTGGATGTAGAGAAGATAAGCAGCGGATTGATGTGGGGCAGGTTTTTGACTATGTTGGATTTAGGGTGTAAGTGTGGTTTATGATTCGCTGGATCTAGTGTCTAGGGCAGTTATTCTTGATTAGGGTATCGGAAACATGGGATAACTCTTCGGATAAAGAATTGTGTTCAGATATGGCAATGGCCCTTTGATCTAAGGCATTCGTGACACCGCTCTACTGGGCAGAATAGTGATGTAAAAAGGCATTCAGGCAACGATCGGATTGTGTAGGTTTGCGGTAACGGAATATCCGAAAGAACATCAAAGCGACGTTCAGTAGGACATTTAGAAAGGAAGAGTGCCGTCCTGACTCGACTTCCATGGTGAATTCAGTGGAACTATGTTGGGAATTAATAAATGTGAGGAAATTGTTTAATGAATCACGTCAATGTGGCCAGATTATGAAGGTGTGGTCAACATATCTGAAGCAACATTTCTGTTTCTGGGGATAGGAGGTTAGGATTTGTTGCTCAAATGCTTCCATAAAAATGTTGGCAACAACAGGAGAAAGAAGGGAACTAACAGCTGTACCCGAAACTTGATCGTAGTAACAGTCGCGGAACTGGAAATAGGTAGAAGGCATATCTCCACCAAGTCAGCTCAGTCATTCGGACTCATTCCGCGCTATTGGAGGTTGGAAGATAGGATTTCACGAATTAAATGGATAGTATTGGATATCGGAATTTTGATAAATCGTCGTTGTTACTGCAATACGTCGTCTGTCACTTTTCTGTTTCTAAGATATGTCGCCCGAGTAACCAAATAATTGTTGATCTTCAAAATTTCGTATGCGCCGCGACAGCCTTATTGTTGTAATTGGCATACATTCTATGTACTACGGCGCGTTTTTTTGCGATTCCTGAAAAATTATGTTTTCTTTGACATATAACCTATTGCAGTAACAACGACGAAATAAGGGGCCGACATTGGAACTAACAAGTAAATCTTACTTTCAGTCAACTCAGTCTGGGGACGAAATGTCTGGAACTTTGGATAAAGGAATCACGATTGCCACTGTAAGGTTTGAGAATCTTGGATAGGTTTTAGAGAGCTTGTAGTAGACTGTTTATGATACTAACAATAGGACGTAGAGGAATATTAGATTTGTGGATTTTGGTTGACTGTGCAGTTTAGGGGCAATGGACACGCTAGGTAGTAAGGATTTATGAAATTCAGAAGGAATTGATGAGGATTATGTGGATTTGATCATGAAACGTTCAATATATGATGTCTACATGTTTTAGGAGTACGTAGGGACCAACTTTGGGTAAGGATAGGATCTTTTGTTCATTATTGCCCAGTGTCACCGTGGTATTCCTCTTATCAAATAACGATTGAGCTTTGTAAGGATTTTGGAGGTTTCATAGGATTGAATAGGACAGAAATTTCATCAGAAGATAGGGCTCGCTTGGGAAGGTTAACGACGGTGTGGGTCATGGAATAAGGAGCTTGTGATGTTTTAGGAAGATTTAAGGTCTCGAATTTACGAGATTGTTTGCTGGTTATCAGGAGTTTAATTGATCGGCTTGAGAAAGGGTAGTAGAAAGCTCTAAATGCAAAGCAGAAAAGTCGAGGGGAGGAAATGGAGTTCACGCCTAACGTACTTAATTTGTTCACGAATCAAGGCAAGACTAGCGTGTTGGTAGCTATGATTAGCGGGAGAGGATGTGAAATGGTGTGAGGCACGTAGGCATTGTTTCACGCCATATCGCAAGTTTAGTTTCTGTTTATTACAATAACCAAAATTTAAGGCAACTTTTCACAATTTTTTAATATTCTAGTTTTATAACGTTGAAATAGAAACAAAAACTACTACCGAAATACATAATAAAAAATCTACCTAGCTTGTTAAAAAAAAATTGTCGACATCATAACTTAAGAACAAATGGAGTAACAAGATGAAGGTAGTAGTACAACATCATGTAATTTAAGTCGTTAGACCTTTGCAAGAGCTTTTTTCCAAAAAAATCGAACTTTTTGAATACTGTATTTTAACTATTTTTTAATACAATACCCTCAATATTATTGCATTTTTAAAAGCGCTAGTAAATTAAAAAAAAAAACAAGAGTAAAGTATGTTATCTTTAGCGCTAAACTGATGAATTTCCCAAGATATCTTGAATTTTTAAAAAATTATGCCTCTTGCACTGTTTGAGAAAAGCGATTGTAATTTAATTACCAATTAGATAGAATAAGTGAATCAAATTTTAAAATATCTTAGTACGGAGCTACGAATACCTACATTACCTACTACTTTATTTGATAAACCATTTATTGTTAAACTTTTTGTCTAAACTATTTTATGTAAAACGCTTAAATAAATTTTTATATAATGGTTCATGTCTTTCATTGATTTCTTTATTTATCACTTATCATACATCATCATACATTTATTAATTGACATGCACTTGCAACCCTTACTTGCTGTACACTGTACAATGTTTAATTTAATATTCAAGGAGGTATACAAAACAAGCACAAGTGTTTTTTAAAAAAAAAAAACCATTTTTTTAACATTTTATATTATTCTTATTATACAAACACAGAGTATCGAAAGTCTATACGTGTGAATATGCCGTCTAGGAGGGAACTCTCAATTATCGCTCTACGGTATTTAGTCATCTTAACTACTTTCTGTTAACAATGTATTACGTGCATATAAGCGGGTCAAGCACGCGGCTCTACCATGAGGGCCGGATCGCTGAAGACATGCTGCTATTCACGTACACCAAACTTTAGGGAAGGTACAGCACTCTAAAATGACTCTAAACATATCTACAGACGGTTAGTATAAATCTACATCTACATTCTGTGAACATAGTGGTGGTAGCTAAGTTGTATTATCTTTGGATTCTTTTATCCTATCAAAGGTAATTAAAACAGTAATTATTTATTAATTCGTTTAAAACGGTTAAACCTTTAGAAATGTGAATTATTTCTTTTTTTAATAAAACGTATATATAGACAATTTACATAATAAAATTCAACATAAACAAGAAATGGCAGTAATATATTATTTGTAACTATACATGTATATAGTTGCATCTATGTCAGATTTATTGGGTAAATACTGTTGTTTGGGATAAGTGGAATTCTAACTAGCATTTGTTAATCTGATCAAAATTTGTATAACCATACCATACATAATTCACAAAATTTGCTTACAATTTGTTCTGCATATAATCATACAATTTAGAAATTGTACTAAACAGCAAATAACAGAAACATAACGACATATTAGAGAGATAGGATGATATAAAAATATTTACATTTTATTTGTAGTGACTGTAATAAGAGACGTCTCATTTATCGTTAACATTAATCTTAACGCGTTATCCTGTTAAGATACCAAAACAAATTTATACGTACATATGTATGTAGGTGCATACGTGCGGACAGCGGTGTCGCATCCAGGCAGTAAAAAAAAATCAGTTTCTACACAGTTTCAATAACTATTTTATTAGGTACTACTATTACAAATTTTTAAATTAAATGGATAATTTTTTTAACAATTACGGGATTTCTTGAAAGCATATAAACAAAGCAAAGCCATATTAATTTAAGTTACAAAGAAAAGCAAACTTTTGTTAAACAATCGCAATTCTTTTTTTAATGTTTAGTACGTCACATTATAAAATATTATATATGTACATACGTACCTATATCCATACATTTGTATTATGTTTTGCATCTACCGATAGCAATAAGATATTTTATTATCTTTTTAGTGCTTACTTTATCATTTATCATCGATATATTTAGTACTTGTATATAAATGTCAATTTTTCTTGTTCAAGTTATGTCAAGTTATGATCTTCTGGTGTGAAAAGAAAGGATATACCTATCAGGAAAGCTGATATAATAGGCTTTTTAAGAGATGATATACGGGTTTTTTTCGCGGACTAACTAATTAAAAGTATTCCGGCTTAACAAAATGCTTCAGCTTTAAAAATTTGCCGGTTACAGTAATAAGACAGGAAGATAGTAGATAGTACTTCCTAATTAAGAGATATTTAATTTTCCTTTATTACCTGCGACTTTGTTTAATGACTAGTTTATTACACCAAATTTTGTAGTAAAAGAAAATTAATTTTACTCAAATTAGGAAATACTAATCTCCTTTCTTCATTAAGTACAAGTAAATTAGTATTATTGTTATAATCATTGTTTCTTACATGTTTAGTGCTCAAAATAAGTAGGTACATATTATTTTGCAATTTATAAACCAAATTGTGGAAAATATTGAAGAAGTTTATTCAAATCCGGATATCTTGAACTTATTCTATATATATTGAGAATACCAGGGAATCGCGAGGAAAGCTCGCCGAGAATTCAATGCAACATTCTATATTATTCTTATTATACAAATACAGAATATCGAAAGTTTATACGTGTGAATATGCACGTCCAGGAGGGAACTCTTAATTATCGCTCTACGGTATTTAGTCATCTTAACTACTTTCTGTTAACAATGTATTACGTGCATGTAAGCGGGTCAAGCACGCGGCTCTACCATGAGGGCCGGATCGCCGAAGACATGCTGCTATTCACGTACACCAAACTATGGGGAAGGTACAGCACTCTAAAATGACTCTAAACATATCTACACACGGTTAGTATAAATCTACACCTACATCCTGTGAACATAGTGGTGGTAGCTAAGTTGTATTATCTTTGGCATCTTTTATCATATCAAAGGTAATTGAAACAGTAATTATTTATTAATTAATTTAAAGCGGTTGAACTATTAGAAATGTGAATTATATCTTTTTCTATTAAAACGTATATATAGATAATTTACATAATAAGATTCAACATAAACAAGAAATGGCAGTAATACATTATTTTTAACTATACATATATTAATAGTTGCATCTATGTCAGATTTATTGGGTAAATACTATTGCTTGGGGTAAGTGGAATTCCAACAAGCATTTGTTAATCTGATCAAAGATAAATTTGTACCATACAATACATAATTCGCAAAATTTGCTTACAAATTTCTTCTGCATACAACCATGGAATTTAGAAATTATACTAATCAGCAAATAACATAGGCACATAACGACAAATTAGAGAGATAGGATGACATAAGAATCTTAACATTTTATTTGTAATGAGAGACGCCTCGTTTATCGTTAACATTAATCTTAACGCGTTATCCAAACAAGATACCAAAACAAATTTATACATACATATGTATGTAGGTGCATACGTGCAGACAGCGGTGTCGCATCGAGGCAGTAAAATAATAAGTTTCTACACATTTTCAGTAACTATTTTATTAGGTACTACTATTACAAATTTTTAAATTAAATGGATAATTTTTTTTATAATTACGGACTTCTTCGAAAGCATATAAACAATGCAAAGCCATATTAATTTAAGTCACAAAGAAAAGCAAACTTTTGTTAAACAATCGCAATTCTTTTTTTAATGTTTAGTACGTCACGTTATAAAATATTATGTATGTACGTACCTATATCCATACATTTGTATTATGTTTTGCATCTACCGATAGCAATAAGATATTTTATTATCTTTTTAGTGCTTACTTTATCATTTATCATAGACATATTTAGTACTTGTATAAATGTCAATTTTTTCTTGTTCAAGTTATGTGAAGTTATGACTTTCTGATGCAAAAAAGATAAATCCTGTTCAGGAAAGTCGATATAATAGGCTTTTTAAGAGATTATATACGGGTTTTTTTCACGGAACTAACTAGTTAAAACTTTCCGGCTTAACAAAATTCTTCAGCTTCAAAAAATTGTCGTTTACAGTAATAAGAGAGGAAGATCAGTACTTCGTCGTTAGAAGATATTTAATTTTCGTTTACTATACGCGACTTTGTTTATTGTTTATTGACTATAATGATAATTTACTAATCTCCTGTTTTCATTATTTAAATACACCAAATATAAACAATTATACGCACTTCACAATAATCGGGTACAAGGCTGGAAAACTTCTGCCGATGCAACAGGTGCGGTGCACCGGGGCCCACACTCGCTTTGCAGCTTTAAAAAAAATGGTATTCAAGATTTACATTGAGAATTCCTAATGTATAGTTAAGTGAAAAAACTTTAGCACTTTTGTTTTTGGAAATATGTAGCTACCAATACACCGCTCTAGACACCTCCATGCGTAAAGTAGATATAGGTACACTTATGTAATAATCAAAGGCGCTATTTAACTTGAGTTTATTTATATGCGATTATATTTCTTATGATATATAACTATAACTATAAATAACTATTTTTTTTATTATTAAACGCGATGTCAACACGTTAAAGGTCCTTACAGAGACGTTTTAATAATGACACATAATAGGCAAAACTTTGCTACAAAATATTTTCTATTCATATAACGCCTTTCAAAGACGGGCCACATACGTAAACACCAAAATGAGCAAAGCTAAACAACCAGATACGTGCATCAGACGCTATTTGAGAAAATATTGCATTTATTGTATTGTATTGCTGTAAATTGCAGTCTTCGGTTTTTGTTGACGGTATTAACTTTAATTCCCATTCCGACAGTAAATAAATTATGCGAAAAAGCGATATTGTTTTAATTTCGATAGTGAAAATTTACTTCGTGTACGTGAGTGATTTTTAAGATGTCATTTAAACTAAAATATAAAAATGGTGCTCAAAAAAAGAATAGCACTAACTGGAGGAGAAGAAAAAGAAATTACCAGACACGTGGTTTTTTTACAAGCTAATGACTGTGTTAAAAATGTGCATGCATTGCAGAATTACTACAACTTTCTCGAAAAAACTTATATATTTCTTTTTTGGCCATAGGCTAAAGAGATATAGAATATTGTAAAACAACCATCAGATTTTCATCATTTAACGTTAAAAGAAAACTGTATCTTACACGACGGTGGTCTAGATACCAGTCGATAGTTGTACTGAAATATAGATATACGGATATCATTTAATTAAAAAAAAGCAAATTAATTAATGACCTGGCACATGTTGCCCGCCAACACCGTTCTTTTCGCTAACGATACTTCTCTTTCGTGGCATGCCTCTAATCGTATGATGATTTGGAAAATTTGGTAAATACTGGCTTGTCTAAAGTCTGCGAATGGTTTGGTATAAAGAAGATCATCCTAATAAAACTAAATTATTACTTTATAAACATCCAATTAACATTAACATATTTATTAATAACCGCCTTTTGCGCTCTTTCGAAGTTAAATTTTTGACGGTTGTTGTTTGAGGATTGCCTTGGGGTGGGCCGGGCACGTACTACAGCTGTCTAGAAGCTTATGTTCCTGTTTTGCTCTTAGAGTCATAAGTAGAGTTGGGCAAATTTTCCGGCGCGGCAGGTTCGTATTCAGAACGTGCGCTCCAACTCATGTACTCCAATAAAGTAGATGAACCGTAGAGTTGCAAAACAGTAACAACAGTGCCTGTTTTTCTTATAAAAAGTAAAAATTTTTATTTTATCTAAATATGTAGTGATATAAAATGCGAATGCATCGCAAGGTGGCCCGTTTGTTCGCCCGCTTTGTCTATTAATATGACTTATGTTTTATAAATACATGCTAAATTACGATAATATAATTGATCTGCTTTATTTATATTACATTATTTGAGGCCCGCGTCGCAATACGTATCTGCTCCGCCGGACAGTTGCCCAACTCTAGTCATAAGGCAGAACCTTGGTGAGCATGTTTCAAGAACACTATACTTTGCTCTCTTTGAGTCACACATGATGTATTGTCTTAGTTACTACTTACTGTATTACTTTCTTACTTACTTTCACTACTACAACGAACTTATTAGAAATTTTCAAATTGCAAAGAAGTAGTCACACTTACTGGTTGGACATTCATTCTTATAATACCCGTATCTGCAATATTATTAATCTTCCAAACACAGACACTTTTCTTTGTAGAAATTCTCTTTATTACACAGGTTTCTTTTTTTTCAATAAACTTCCTTCCTTTATAGTAGATTCTCCTAATTTGGTTATTGCATTTGGTTATAAATTGAAGGCTGCATTGCTGGAACAAGCATTTGACGAATTTATTAATTATAAATTTTGAGCCGTTCCCTCGTTGTAAACGTATATTTATGAAATACATTTGCTAACGTGTATCTTTTGTGTATGCTTTTGCATTTTTTTATTCAATTGAAACAATTATTTTGTATTATTAGTATTTAATTAGTACATTTTAAATTTCAACCAGTAACATGTTTAATGACAATATACAATATTAGAAAACAAGAAATAAAACAAATATGCATTAGTTTGTGAACACCGTATATCAGTCCTTCTATTTAGCGAACTGGCTCATCTCACTTCGTTTTGTGTGTTAAGCTACGCACTACTCACTATGATCTCTTAATCGATAGGTTTTGTCGTAAGTAACACGTAACTTAATGAACAAAACTGAAGTGAGGTAAGTCAGATGGTAAATAAAAAGCACCTATTGTGTAAATTGACTTTAATCCAACCAACAGAGCTAATATAGCCGTATTATATGTTTATCTTATAAACATGCATACATAGCGTCTATATTTGTCAGATTTTAATTTTATGTTTGTTGTTGATTTGAATCATTTCGACCTTTAACTGATATTTTCACAAAGAAAAACAATTTCGTTATTAAGTTAATCAAATTATTTGTTGTCTTTTCAATTTGATTCGACTAGAAACAGTTTTTTTATGGATTAGAAACAGCACCTCGCTTCATTTTGCAGTACTATTTTCTATATTAAAATACCATTTATAAAATTATAATATGAAATGAAAGTTTAACTCAATTATAAATGCCCTGCAAGTTTTGATAATAAATTCAAAGAAAATTACATACTATATAAGGATTAAGAATGTTTCCCTGTTGAATATGTTATTAATATATATCTAAAAATATATTAAAAGTAACATATAACATTTATTTATGAAATTAAATAATAAACTGCGCGTAATCTGTTTAGAATCTTGATTAATCAAGTAGGTTCATTGTTTGTATGAAAATTGAATTATTTCCGTTAAGCCTAAAATATGTAGGCAATTATTGTGCCTTATTAAGTATGACAAGATGAAGTGTCTTTATCATAATTCTCGCAGGGGGTATAGATTTTGTGATATATCTGAAAATATTTATATTATCGCGAATGGACATGCGTATTATGCCTATCAAAATGAAAATATTTATAGGTATATACATACAATAAATTCAATTCAATTTTATTTTTGCAAGATAAGAGAATATGCGATCACGTAATTTATTTTGGCCTACGGATACAAAACATTGATTTTCGTCTATAGGTGTATTTATGAAATATTTTTCAAAATATTTATTTCATCGACTTTATTTTTGATTAGTAACTCTTGTAATTTCTGACACTTATAATTTAGAACTAAAACTTCTTGTCGTATTTCTGCGTTTACTGCGTGTATATCAGCAACATTGTTGTAAGTGTTTTGCAATTGCTCTTTCAGAAAAGCGATCTCTCCACCTGCTATATCCGGTTCATTTGCAACCATTGCATCCTTGTATCTGCATTGACATTCCATACAATCCCTCCGGGCTCGTTCTAGTTCCCTCTTCAAAGGCCCGTTAATGATTTCCTTTAACTGTTTAAGTTCCAAATTGGCATCTGCCAGACTGTCCTCTAACAACTTATTTTTATTAGTCAATTCTCTATTTACACTTTTAAGTTTTGTTAACTCTGGGCTTTCTTCTGTCGTTATAGGATTGTCCCTAAACATAGTAGTGCAGAAATTCATAGCTTTTTTATAAGTTTCTTCTTTCTGAGACAGGTCATTTAATTCATCTGTCAATTGTTGCTCTTCGCAAGCCATTTCTCGGATGGCATCTATCATACCCATATCCTCAGAATTAACTGATTCAGTTTTTGGAAGGTCGGGAGGCGTGTCTTCATTATTGCTGTAATCTGAATCTTTAACTGGATGAGATTCATACTCTTTAGCTGTCAATTTTGAATTGCATAAGTTTCGTCCTAAACAAGCAGATAACATTTTTAAAGTATGGTACAATTTTAATTGTTACTAGGAATTTAGTAATTTATATACACATTGAAATTTTACAACTGACGATTTATGACAGACCAATTTTGAATTGCAGAACCAAGGAACATCTCAACAAGAACGGACAAACAGCGTCGGCACCTTTGATCTCAGGAGAGAAAAATTCTGTCCGCTTATTGACTGCTATTGGCTAGAACAAACTCAAAAAAGATGGTGATTACGCGCGCACATTCAAAATTTGCTAGCTGTCAAGTTGACAACTGTTCTCGCTTGAATGTGCGGTTTATAAGTTATAGAAATTTAAGAACTATTTTGAAAAGAGCCGAGCTTGACTTTCTATTGGCTAGAACAAACTCAGGAATGGTAGAGATTCCGCGCAGTTAAAATTTGCTATTCTTGTTTATATGATCCTAAGTGTCCAAGAACGGACAGTTAGCAAATTTTGTTAGCCAGAATCGCCAACTTTTTTAAGTACTTCCCTAGTAAATAAGAAATCAAGCTCCCCCAAGCTCAGCTCTGGTCAAAACAGTTCTTGATAGGATAGTCCTTTGACGGTTTTGTTTGAGGTTATCACACACATACAAGCGAATTAACAGCTGATGAGGAACATGTCAACCTGACAGTAGTAAATTTTGAATGTGCGTGCGGGATCGTCATCTTTTTTGAGTACTTTTTAACATTTAGCCAATAGAAGCAAATTAATTATTATTATTTTTTGAGATGTTCCTTAACGAAACAGAAGTTCACCATTTCACCATTCAATGACATTGTGAAGTTTTAGTGCAAGTACCTATTATCTACATATAAATATAAATATTCAATTCACAATCATAGGATCCACATTCCAATGCAGGGAAGCAGTTGATTTTTTTTGATAACCGTTTTTAAGTCTAAAACAGTCTAAAATAATAGCCTGAACTAATGTCACAATGACGTTTATGTTTATATAATATGAGGTTTGTTCGCGTCGCTTGAACTATTTGCACTATTATACACTTTTGTATGCAAAAGTGTGCAAAAGTGCATAATAGTGCAAATAGTTCATGCGACGCGAACAAACTTATTTATTCGTTTTTCCATCACTCCAAGGTTCTATGGAAATTTAACACCGTTTGATATTTAATTAGGTGCGTGCTTACATCTTTTATTAAATTAGACACTAAACACTAACACACACAAACCAAGTTAAAGTGGGCACCTACAATCCAGGCACTTGAGCTAGGTGCTCATTGTACCGTCACTATTAAATCTCTTATTTCCACTCGAGCAGCTTGGTGTTCTCTATAAAGCCCAGTATCTTGCCCAGTGGAAACTTGAGAACGTTCGAGGGCTCCAATAGATCCTTCCCGAAGTATTTCTGCCTGAGTACTTTTAATTCCTCACATTGCAGATTACATGTAAACTCGTTTTCTTCAGTAGTTCACATCTTCTGCACCACGGTTCGCTTACTCGACCTATGTTGTATAGATGCTTTTTCAGGGGACAGTATCCAGTTACCAGCCCAGTAATGATTTTAGCTTCTTTCTTGTTTGAAGTCAAAAATATAGAAGTATACATAGTTTTTTATTGTTTGCATAATACCTGAAGAAATAGTGAAGAAATTATTCGCCTAAGTGCTATTTATTCAGTTACAAATAACTCTTTGGAACAACTAATACATTATTTCGGTGAGTATTAGCATATAGAAATTCAGACTATTCACAAAGATACTGAAGGTTTTGCAACTTTGTTTCTGTAATAGGTAATTGGAACACAATAATTTTTAATTACATTTTGAATTATTTGGTAACATTAACACGAAAACCATTTTAAATGCATTTAATTATATTTAGAATATGTGTAACTAAAAATTGAAATCAACCCGGTTAACTACTTGGACCAAATTTTAATTTGCCATTTAACACATACGTACTATATCGACGAGCGCTACGAGAGCATATCGGACATAGTCATATTATAGTTGTGCTTTTCTAATATAGCGTCATTTGCGACTATGCTATCAGTATACGAGTGCACTATACTACACATGTGAGCTGAATAGACCAGCAATAGACTATACTTTCATGTTGTTCACGCTGTCAATACGACCAAATGTCAGTTTTTGACATGTTAAGGTTTTGAATTAGAATCGTCGGATTCCTGCATTGTTTTATGTATGTATCGCTATTCGGGAGATTTAGAAACGATTTTATTCCATTAAAAAATTAATTCAAATGGCATTTAACTCATGTACCCCTTTAATCACTACCCAAGTACACATGTACCTATCTTCTTGAGGGCTGAAGTAAATAGTAAAAAATGTAATTACGTTTTAATGATAACAATTTATTTTTATTTTATCAAAAAAAAAATTAAAGGAAAAAATAAAAAACATCATTTTTTCAGAAGTTGATGGACAATTCTTACTAGTAGAATATGTCAAAGAATGTTCATTACATATAGGTTTTCGGCATTATGCACAAGCTTGCGAAACTTTCTTCTTCGTTTATGTGGTGCTGTATAACAAATGTAACAAGAACCAACGACTATTTTATGACCACGTGCATCCCATTCACCTGTTGTAAATGTGGAACCAATCGACGGAGCAGTAGGTGCAGTGTGCACAGGTTAAGCTGACTTCATTAGCATTGTGCCAATCGCCAGTTTTGAAGACAAATTTCTTGTAACCTATATATTTCGAAAACGGTTTTCAATGATTCTTAGTTGTCTCAGAAATACTCGAAGCTGATTGGTTTCTTGGTGGGTCGAGAATTATTTTCTAAATAAATTATGTATGCTGCCAGAGCTGCAATATCCACTGTATTGAAGAACAAAGCAAGTGCCTCCTGTTCATACGCCTTTTCACAGTATAAAGTCTTACTAATTTGTACATAATGTCTACACCAGATTTTGTTTTATTGTAGAAATGGATCATATCGGGTTTATTTTTAGGTCCAATAGTTTTGTCGTCGTGGTGCATTGACGACAAAGCTATAACGGTTTTGCATATACGAACATATTGTTACATTCACATTATATCCAAATATTGAAGTTTTGATTTTTCCACATTTTGTTTGTATCATTTCTGCAGGAATGTATTTTTTATTGGGCTTCAATATCCCAACGCCCATCAGTTTCCACGACAGTAAATGTTGCGCTAACGGAAGGGTTGTAAAAAAGTTGTCCATTATAATATTTGGGCCTGATTCTTTAAATGGCAGCACCAACTCTTTCACAACTCTCTCTCTCCATGATTTTCTCTCTACCCGAAGCTGATCGCTCAGTACAAATTTGACCGATGAGAGGATAGGAGTTTTTTGGATCACAAATCCACCAGATTTTCATCCCATATTTCGCTGGCTTCGACGAAGTGTGTTGTCTAAATCGAGTTCTTCCTCTATATGGGAATAATTACTTAAGAAGTTTGAGTTCAGCATTGCCCATATTTCACTGATGGGAGCACCTTTATCTTCTTGCAGACGCTGTTGTTGCGTATTTGCATCGTCAAAGCGAAGAAACCTGATTATATTCGAAAATCTGTTCAGCCCATTGTTGCTCGATATAATGGGTAAGAATTATGCTTCAATAAATCGTAAACATGGTCTGTATTCGAATTATTAGCTCCACATGTAAGTTAGAACTCCAGAAATGCATACAATTCCTTTGAAGTAATATCTTTCCAAACGAGAGGTGTCTTGGTGGAATTTTTTGCGTTATATGTTGGTATACACTCTTAGCCTTCTTATTGGTATGGCGTACGATAAGTTCAACAATGTCTACATTGAAAATACATTTGAATGTATCACACTTCGATAATGTAGCTGTTGATTTGTGTGGACCACTTCGTTGCGTAATAATATTGTGCGCTCGAGTTTGATATTGAACAGGTAAACACTTTACTCCAGATAGTTCCATCTTTTGCGCGAAAATGATCAGAAACTGCTGGTTCATTGCTTTCTGCATCTTCTTCATCCCCGTTTTCCTCTTCCTCGTCATCCTCTTCTTTTTCATCTGCTACTTGTTCGTCTTCGATTCGATGCTCTTGATCCTTCATCACCACTATTATCATTGTCCGAAATTTCATTTGACCCAATTGTTTCAGGGATCCAATGTTCGTCGCACTATCCGCGAAATTCTCAAACTCTGATGATGCGATGTTTCACTAATTTTACGTAATAACTGATTCAGATAAACTTCTTTTTCGAAAGTACTCAATCTAGAAGCAATCTAATTATTGAACGTTTTGACCATGTGTAATAAGTATTAGAAAAAATCTAATTTGACTAACCTATTCCTTTTGCGACAATTCATTATTAATTTTATATACGTAGTTTTTTCGGTATACCAATGTTAAAGAACGTATAAATAAAAACGCATTCAATATAAACTCTAAATTGTGAATAAACACAATTATTCGAATACAACCAATCCTTTTTTATGTAGTAAATATATTTTCCAAACACATCAAAATATTACACAAAAAAGCACCCCACGGCGACTGTGTATATGTCAATAACAAACAATAGTGAATAGACAAGAATATAATAGCCGTCAAATATACAAATTCGGAGCTGAAAAAATTACTTTTTGGGATTGGGTACACGTGTACCCCGGGGTAGCCATTAATAAAACAATCTAGTCTGCAAGATCTCTAACACAGTAGAATCTAAGGAAATAGTATCTAATGGTAGTAGCATTATGCTTATAGAGGGTTCATCAATTGTTTTTCTACAATGAATCAGATCTTCTACATGTTTATTCTTAAAAACATGTCTACGTATGCTTAAGTATGCAGAGCCAAAAATGTAAACAAGGTAATGCATACAATTTAAATAAAGTTCGAACCACATCTTACAAAAATAGGAGTTAACTTTATTAAAAGTCTGCTATATGTATCTATAATTTGAAAACGTATATTTTCAAATAATAGTTTATTTTTATAAATAAGTTCATTCAAAAGTTATTTAAACAAAGTTATTTCATATGAAGGTTTCTATTTCTTGCCAACAAACATATCAGTCTGCCCCACAGTACACCACGAAAATCAAGCATATTTTTGGGAAAATTAACTTTTCTTTGGAAGATCTAAGAGATCTCATTCAATAAAATTCTGAGTTACTTAAAGGTCTGAACTAATTATATGAAATTTAAGATAACGTTTGCTATACAATAGGCTCTAGTGGTTGCAGAGTGGACGGAGCAGCGATCAACAAGACGGACGGAACGACAATCGAACAACCGATGGAAGTGTCTTATGTTACTTTCGTGACAAGCAAGTAATCACCCTCCGGGATATATCTAAATCAAGTCCTCTATATTATAAAAATATGACTCCCGTTTTATTGCGGTATTTTATCTATTATCTATTATGCGTTTTGCTAAAAATAACAAATATTTAGCATAACTGCACATAGCGCGCTTGTGGTTCAAAGGGGACTTCCTGACCGTCAGAAGCTTGTCTACATTTGACAAATTGAAATGACCTTGTTCGTTATTGAGACATGTTCTAATGAACATATACACTAATTTTGCCGTTGTTTAAAATAACTCTAGTGAAATACCTACATAAAGGCAAGTGATAATTCCCAAATATTTTAAACTTATCACACACGATTATTAATAGCAAATTAATTCTATTAGCTAAAATTTCTTTGTACGTAACTGTACCATGTAGTTGCGTATGTGAATTTCACGTGTCACTCGCGTGATTAGAACGAGGACAGTCTTTAAATGATTTGAAATAAAAAACGTGATTAAAAAGTTGTTTGTGTTTACGTTGTTATTTATAGCACAGTTGTTATTTGAGATAAATATTAAAATGAATTAATGAATTAGGAGAATTATTCCCGCTTATTTTTTTCATTTTTAATTCACTTGTAGGATATACGTATTACACATGTAATATATATTTAACACGTGTATGTATAAATATGCAAGTATGTAAGTAAGTTATTGCATGTAGGTGCGTAATTATACAATATAACTTAAATAACAATCGTTGATAATTTCTCAATTTCATAACCTTTATATTAATTATTCCGATAAATCTATAGCAGCAGATTTGTTGTTTCATTTAGACGCATACCAACAATATGTTAACCACAATTGAATCGGTGAGTTGGAAAAGGAAACATGTCTTATCATATTTACCAAAATTAACACCTAATAGATTAACACTGCGTAGGCTTTCACGGCCGGTGTAACTATAACTAACAGCTTCTTGCGGGTTTCGCCGTGTGTCAAAACTTTCGCTCGACGTTTCGCTGTTCATACTGACCACTTCTTCAGGATAACTGAACAGCGAAACGTCGAGCGAAAGTTTTGACACACGGCGAAACCCGCAAGAAGCTGTTAGTTATACCTAATAGATTACCTCGTGAGTTTTACAGAAGAAGGTAGACACTTATTATTAACTCCATATATTATATTATTCTAGAGTGTATTGTGACTAGATGAAAAAATTGTATTTAAGAAGCCGCAAAGAACGATGTGTTTGAAACTACTTTAAAATTTAGAAAACAATATTTGTGGAACTATTGAACGAGTGCGTGGAAGGACTAGAGAGACATCAGTCCAGGATTGATGCCTTTCTACTAAGAAATTATCCTCTCAGTAGCTAAAATAAAGTGTTTCTGGGTAGTGAAGTATTGCTACCTTATCCACATTAAATTCTGTCGCTTTACGTACACATTTCTGGAAGGAAGGCATTGCACATGTTGAAAATTTCTCTGCGCAAACAATTTAATAAAAATCGAT
Organism: Protaetia brevitarsis; assembly: GCA_004143645.1. Classification (NCBI taxonomy): domain Eukaryota; kingdom Metazoa; phylum Arthropoda; class Insecta; order Coleoptera; family Scarabaeidae; genus Protaetia; species Protaetia brevitarsis. The sequence continues at coordinate 76,983 of RXPK01002744.1, read as the reverse complement.
TTCATATGTGTATTGCAATTATGTAATAGTTTTTTATAAGGCTGAAAGTCTTTTATAAATTATCATCTACGCCATTTTTTTCTGTTTTGTCTAGGGTTTGATCTAGTGGGCTTCTGTATTCTATCTTTCTTTTCATGCGTTTTTCCAAATAGTTTCAGTTAAACTGAATATGAATACAAGTATAATAAAATAATGTGAAAAGTGCCACAGAGCGAAACCTATATCGCTATTCACGCAAAATCAATGTCTTATATTGTTAAACATGACTATTCCATCAGTTCGTTTCATCAAGGCAATTAATGAAGTTATGCCTACAGCTCTTTCATTAAAGATACTGGAAATAGTTAAATTCCTAGACTTCGAACAAAATGAAAATTTTAAAACAAAATTATAAAATTTATTTAAGTATATAACCCAATACACCGTTACCGTTATTCCCACAAATACAAATTATATTTCCTGGTGTATGATTTATTGAAAAAGATGCAAAATGAGATTCTTAATGATGTATGTGTAGTTATTAATACGGATTAAATATAGCATGTATTAAATAAATCAATCTCACTATCTGTATATAGCTACAGAAACTGACTGCTTGATTTATTTATTTATCCAGTCGCATTAGACAAATATAAGTGCTTTTGTTGCTACTAAATTGAACGAAAAATCCTCTTAAAAATAGTAATACACTTTATTGTTACTTTTTAGATTAATATGTAGTGTTTCATCCGTTAACAAAATTTACTGGGAAAACGGTTTAGTAGTCAAATGCTAAAAGGACCTTTACATTGAAGATGAAGATACCACTTTAATCATTTTTAAATGGTGCAAAGCTCCATCTTTCTCACATATTTGCCTTATATTTTTCGGCCATCAAATTACGCATTTTAAAACGTTCGAGAACTATTTATATTTATAAGGACTTCGGCCAAGGTTACACATATGCAAACTGCAGCAATATGTAAACAATGTCGGTTTACATCCATATCCGATCTAAGTCACAACATTTTGCAGTTTACATTTCAATACAAAGTTTTAAATTTCTCGTGCCATTTTTACAAAATTATTCTATTCAAATATTTTTTTTTACTGCAAAAATATAAGTAATTGAGATCTACAGATAATGCCATAAGCAAAGTTTTTTCGAAAACTCGAGTTAACGTGACGAACATTTTTAATCGAATTTGATACACTATACACTATACACTAAATACTAATTTATATATGTATCAGAAATCAGAAGGTGTACCTATGATTTGCTCTCAACCAATGATTAAAGATTACTATAATGATCGCCATCTCTCTAAACTGACATGTATAACGTGTTTATTTACATGCTATCAGACACGATAAACGAAGGCTAATCACACTCATATATTTACAGCGCCCAACCGCAAGAGCTACAGTCTCGATACGACAGAAGAAGCAGCAACCTCGTCTGGAATCGTAGTGGAGAACTGGTAACAACACAGTTAAAGTTCCTTCATTCGATTGCAAAATGGCATCTTCGAAACTTTTCGCAAAGTTTCACATCACAGTGAAAAGTGTTAGTAACCATACTAAAGTATTGGTCAATATAACGCCAACTCATAACAGAAAATGTAAGTAAGCGCTTTGCTTTTTTTTTTAATTATTTTCCTAATTGTATGTCTAAAATCCATGGTTTCTGCAATAAGTTATTTCGGCCATGTTCTTTTCCCACATTAAGCACTATAAATTCTAAATAGGAATGAATAACTACGCTATTCTCGATTACTTAAGATTTTACTATTAAATTCTATTTCTTTTTAAACTGAAACTGTTGACACGTCTCGAAAATCTACATCGAAATAATTGTATTTACATAAATTGTTTCTAGACACAAATAACATTAAAAAAAATTATAATGATTGGTATTTCTTAAACAAGAGTATTCCATAATGAATTCCTTACTAACATATAAATATATCATTAATTAAGTAATTTTTATAAAATCATTGCATGTGCTATTTTTTTAATATTTTGTTTATTCTTGAAGACCTTTACAAGAAAAAAAAACAGAACCAGTTAAGTTCGTTACATAAATAAGAAATCACATTCCGAAGAAACATTTGCGTCGTTTTTGCTATTTGACCTCGAACCAATATTCGCATCGCATAAACCATTCGCTTACCAAATCTACAATATACGAAAAAGATTAATTATTCATGGCGGATATAATAAATTAACATAAAAATTTGAATTAGTATACGCAAGCATGCCTGAATCGCCATTGCCGTATACAGTGTTGCCATTTTGTTGAATTATACCTGGCAAACTATTTCATTCTATATTGAACCACAGAATGTATATATATACGTATTTGCAACCATATTTTAACTACGATATCTATTAAAATGGTTCGCGATCTATTACAATTTCACGAGAGCAATTTTTTGTAGTGCGGAAAGAGAAAGTATCTAAGCTTATTTGTAATCCTATTACGACAAAACATAGAACATAGAAACATGAGCAGTTTTGCTAAGTGTATTTTATGTACGTGGATCTCTTCTTTGCTTCATTTAGAATGTGTACGTGTAAATACACTGCAAGAAGTAAACTGGTTTCTGCATGCTTATAGTTTTATAATGGTAATTAAGTATGCCCTTTTTATACATTCCGTTATATTGGCTTTGTTCAAATCACCAGTCCTGAGAACTGCACCTTATAGCGTCTGCGCACTAATTTTGTTCGCTATACGTTTTGAAATATCTGTAATTTCATATTCTCCGTGTGAACTACAAATTTACGGTTCTATTGAGCCTACCAATTCTCCCCAAAAAGCAATGTTTAAAATTCGTGGCCAGGAAAATTGCTCCTTGTGCAAGAATTCTAACAATTCTATAAAAAAAAAAAAACATTAAATTAAATTGATAACAGTTGGGTGAAAGAATTTCTTGTGAGTTGCTTCAAAAAGAAATACCTATAGATACATGCAGCAAAAAAATATGTTCGAAATAGCAAGACCAAAATAGTAAAAGCATATATTCTGCAGTATCTCGGCAACTTCTTTTTGTTCTCCTATTTGACTCATTATCAGCAAAAATTATATAAATATCAGAACTCAAATTTAAAAAAAAAAAATGAGATTTGTGTGAAGTTTCAGTTCGCATGTTGATATAATAAATACCTTCTTAATCGATGCAAACCTTTTACAAAAATAATTATAATCATAATGCACACACAATATATATGTATGGCTACATATAATCAATTTAAGTACTTGGAGATTTTATAAAAACAATTCTCAGTGAAAGGCCCTTTTACTGCTTTTTTAAATCGCATCATATCCAATAGGCGTATTGTTTGAGGTTGATACTTTTATACAAACACACCTGGGACTTTCTTTCTTCTTTGCCATAAGTCTTATTAAGGTCATTATTGCATATATAGTAATGATTGTGCTTTTTGGAATAAATGACACATTTATATAGAAGTAATGCTGCGAGGGTCATAATGCCATATTTCTTAAAAACTGGTCGAAAGAATCGGTTTTTCGCATCGACAGCAACTACATACATAGATAGGAGATTTTCTCACGATACCATCGATATGTATGTATAATATTGATTAACAATATTTAGGAGAAAATCAATAATTCTCAGTATGCTTACTGCATATATCTAAGTTACATATACATATTCAAATTGGAATAACTTGTTAAAGTGCTTTTAGAGCATAACGAACTAATAGATAAAATTAAAATATTTAATGTAAATGTTGGGAACTAATATTAGGTATTTAATTATTATAGTTTTTAAAAACTCTTGCTTACTTATATCATCGGTATTTTTACAGTTGCCTTTATGACTTCCATGTCATTATGAGCTCTTCCTTGATTTTCGATAGAAAAAAAGAAAGATCTTTCCTGTTAAATTTAACACATTTATCTTCAATGCCATCACCATCACTAATTGTAATTGGGACTTTGTGATGATTCTTGTAATCTATCTAAGCTACTTAGGTGTCTTCAACAATGTGTGGTGATACAGTATCGAGAGTTGCTTCATGAATTAATATCCGTATATTTTTATTTCACATTCAGCATTTTTGTTCCTATAATATAAAAATATCATATAAAATTTAAATTGTGTATGTGTCACAAGTTAAAACACAATATGTTTGATTCAATTTTTTAAAGTCTTGAGTAGTTCAGATAAATTTTATACAAATTCACGATTAAAGCTATTGGATACAGAAATTAAACTTACCAAAATATTGTCGTACACTGTTAGAAGGTGCCACAGAACACTCTAGAAGGTGCTCAAAGATGTAAACACGTGTCGTTATGTGTATTTCCCCTTGCCTTTTTGAATGCGTTTCGGTTGGTAGATATTCTGGTAGTTATCTTTATTAATATCGACATATGTGAATATGGATCTAACTTTAACCAAACAATAAAAGCTTATACATATATACATCTTGACTAAGTCGTACAATTATATGTAGTGTTAAAGTATTATTATGATGTTATAAGTGAACTTTAAAAGTGCTATTCTACACACACCACATAAAATTAGAAAATAGCACAATTATCTCAACGGTAAGATGTACATGCACTTGGAAATAAATGCTCATTACATGTTACAGTCGATGATCACGTTCCCAGAAGATTAATGCGCGTGCAATATGAAAGTATACCGATTTCCATAAATCAGGATTTACGCAGTGTATATCCAATACTTCACTTGGCGACCATTTATAATATATTCATACTCTGTTTTTATTTCGATACAGAAAACATTTGTTAGAAATAAATACTTTCTCATTGTGTGAGTGGCAATTGGCTAAACAACATAAACAACATCGTATATCCCCCTACATTCGTAAGACGTATATTAAATAGAATAACATACATAATATATGTACAGCTTGATATAATTGTTTAACAAACATTTAATAGGTAAACAATATTTGTTTTGTTTACAATATATTTACTATTACTAATATTTATAATAGATTTCTTTCTATTTTATTTGGAAACTTATACAGATTGAATATATTTAAAATATTGTACAATCAATATTAAAATTGCAGTATTTAATAAATATTCATAGAAATATTACCTTAACATGTTTATCTTAAAATATTGTATAAATATGTATATACATATTTTGTTTTTGGAAATATTTCCCAAACATATTTATATCATATTAAATACATATTCTATAAATATTTCGTGCTATTGAGTAGTTAGGTAAATTGCACAACTGTCTGCAGTTTAAGTTCGTGTAAACAAAATTGCTATTCTAGCAGCTGAAATATAGAAAAGCTAATAAGTGGTATCGTTATGAAAACGAAAGAGAAAGACAAATAGTTACACAAAGGAAAACTAGGACATACTATCAAATATTTGTATAAACACATTTAAATGAGATAACACGCTATTATTAATTGTTAGTCGTAACATGCGGAAAGCAAAACATAGAATGAGAGAATAGGTACTCTTTATATTTACATAAACGTTTGTCATATGCTTGTGAGCTTAAAAAAAGTATGCTACTGTGTATCGATACACATATCTCTAAATATTTATAACAGGATTTATTGAACTTTTTGTTTATAGAATTGATAACCATACTTTGTAATTTATTCACTTTTTTCCTTAGGCTATAACATTTTCCAAAGGCAAACGCATAAGCAACAAATTTTTATTCAATTATACCATTCGAAGAACAATTACCCTTTAATTGCTTGTTTAAGATATTCGTTATTAATTGAAATAGACGTCAAAGCAAAAGCGGATAAATTAAATTAGCAGCACAAACCAAACTGTAGATATGATATAGCTATATAGATATTTTCTGTTTTCTTAAGTGTAAATGCACTAAAATAAAAGAAAGATACAAAAAAGAGGATCTACAATATATAAACATGTCGGGTTAGTCGCAGCTACATCGACACGTTAAGCTTGCTTTAACTTTAAACGACTCTTTAAAGGTGATATTTCATTTAATACACACAGCGAATGTTCTAGCGAATTCTAAATGGGCATTAAATACACAATAGATTTATTAGGTTGAGCGCATATTACGCTAGTTTCTTTTCTTTTTTATTTATAAAAATACAATCATGATTTTTTCAAGAATTGAGTAAAGAGGAAATAAATAAAAGTATGTCAAAGCCTTAACAAATCGGAAATCCTTTATCCAGGTGATAATTAGAATTAATGTATTATAAAACGTAAAGATAGTGGAATTGTATGTTTTAATGACTAATTTCGTTGTTAGACCTTGCGTATTCACACGTTAACGGTTGTACTTGTCCTTCACACATTTAACATGTAAATAAACACACGCGGTCGACAACCCAGACCAGCAATATAATATCAGTAGTGAGTTATTCACTGTCGTTTTGTTTATCTGGTAATACTTATACATGTATGTGTTCGCTTTCCATTATCGCAGTTTAGATATTAAATTAATATTTTGTGCTTTTTCCTATATCTAGAATTGTATACAATTGTTGCCAATAAGAAATACTATTGTCTTCAAATTTTAAATTTTAACTTAATTTTTTTTTTGAAATTTTCTTCGAATTATTACAGATTTCTATTATCTGTAAACGCAGTTTTCACTAATAGTTTAAAATTGTAGAGCGAGGGTTCAAAATTTTTGTTTTGTATGATAATTAGGTACTTCAAATGAAAACAGTTTCGTTCAAAAATGAAATGTAAGTACACGAATTATTTATTGTTGCAGATTCTACAAGATCTAAAATCATTGTCGAGAAGCCGATTGTTGAAATAGGCGGAGATGAAATGTCTAAAGTCATCTTCGATAAGGTCAAGAAAAAGCTTATTATTCCTTTTGTAAATTTAGAGAGAGATTACTATGACTGCAGTTTGAAAAATAGGTAAGTGACTTTTCTGATTTTTTAGTAAATTTGTCCTCTTTGATTGCAAAAAATCGGATTTTTTCGTAAAAGTAAAAAAATAATTCTAAGATTTAAACAAACTGTGTGCCCATATTTTGCATAAATTATATAGACCAGAGCACATAGCTTCCCAAACAACACCAGAAACGAACACTACGACATAAACGTTGAATCAGTACGCCTTGTAATGCATAAAATAGTTTAATAAATAAATTAATATTGGTTAATTGGCTTATAGTTGGAATAATAAATGCAAATTTCTTTAGTTTAAATACTGTCGCTATTTTATCGTTTATTATGTCACATATAAATCAAGATTAAACGATTATTCAACGTTGTGGCGCAGACATTTTACTGTTTATTATACGACACAAGGTAGATAATTCGTCGAGTGAAATGACAATTTGTCAGTTCAATTTGGTACAATTTTAAGATTACAATAAAATATTCCTTGAATTATAACTGTATGCCAGTTTAATGCATATATACTTACCTTACCCTGACACGTAATCAATTTATATCAACTTTGCTTGTTAAATTTGTAACCGGCAATGGTTTAATTGTGATACATCATACAATTAATCTTTATCGATAAGTGGATACAGATTTTATATTGTGCAAGGCGACTGAAAGTTTATCATTTTTTATCGCTCATACATAGGAAAATAGGCTATTAGCTTTTTTTATGTACTGCATACGTTGAGGCTTTGTTCAGATATTCTAATGGGTGGCACATTATACCTTTTAATTCCTTGTATACAAAACAACATTTAAAACGTTCCACCATGTTCATTATTTTAATTTACTATTCTATGGAAAATAAAACCTCCTGAATTTTTAAATAGTGGAGATGCAATGAAAATTAGTAATAGGTATAACAAGTATGAAAACCTTAAATAACAGCACTGTGCTGTATGATTAATAATACATACTTTCAACTTATCAAAAACATTTTAAAATTGTGGGTACATCCTCTTTTTTCATTTTTTTCTTTCTGAAGAACAAAAGCCGCCCTGCTTATTAAGAACAAATCTTTCTGAAACTATATACTTACCTACTTATGACAATAATCGATAAAATTAATTGCAGGAATAGAACCGAAAATGACATAGTTCTAGAGGCTATTGACGCAATTAAACGCTATAACGTTGGTATAAAATGTCCAACTATGACGCCCAATGAAAAAATGATTAAAGGTAAAGAGAAATTCCATTCATCACCAATGAAGTTTGCTCACCATCAGTTATAATGTTTACAGATCAAAAATTAAAACAAATCATCTTTCCAAGCCCCAATGTGATGATAAGGAATGCCTTAGACGGAACTCAATTAAGGGAACCTATAATTTGCAAAGGCGTGAGTAAATTCGTGCCCAAATGGAGTCGTCCTATAATCATGTGCAGGCACACATTCGGTGACCAGTACGGAGGCAAGGATATAGTTTTAAACGAACCAGGAACGGTATCTTTAGTATATACAACGGACAGCGGTCAGTTTTACAAATACGATTTTAACATACGTGGCAAAGGAGTTGCTATGCTGACTTACAATACCGAGGATAGTATTAAAACATTCGCCGATTCTTGCTTTAAAATAGCTTTGGAGCGAAATTATCCACTATACTTTACCAGTAAATTTACTCATCTGAAGAAATACGACCAACTGTTTGTTAATGTGTTCCAAGAATTATATAACCAGTGAGTGGATATTGACGCGCTTTGTGTTGTTTCATTGTAATCATTTGCTTTTTTTTCTTTAGGAAATACAAACCTATGTTTGAAAAAGCCAAGCTAACGTACGAACATCGACTTGTAGACGATATGGCCGCATACGCTATCAAATCTACGGGTGGTTTTATCTGGGCTTTAAAAAGTTACGATGGCGACGTTTTGTCCGATATAATTGGACAGGGATTCGGTTCGATGGGCATGATGATGAATATATTCCTTTCTCATGATGGCAAGACGTTATTAACCGAGCCAGCTCACGGCACTATTTCTAGACATTATAAGTAAGTTTATGTTGTTATCTAGTTAAGATATAAAATGTCTGACGCACATTACAGAAAAAACAAGATATAAACAAAAGCACGTGATCACAACATGCTGCTTGCAATACTAATCTAACTGCTTATAAATGGCATTTCTGTTTTTTTTTGCGTTGCTTTGATAGTTGTTTAACGACAAAATGAATGTGACCTCTAGCCTAAACGTTTAAATATTTGTGTCCGTTATTTATACTCTATTTACATACATTTGAAACGTGACAGATAAGAGTTAAAACTGCCGTTCACACAGGATTTTTGTCATACGACAGGGTGCATACAGCGAGCGCAATGCGTTGCACTCTTATGCTCAGGCCCGCCGCCAGCCATCTGATCTCCCGCGCGCAGTGTTCGTAAATGGGAGAGAAATTCCCTTTTTAGAGCGAATTTTGAACGTTAGAGGGAAAAAGTTTTGTTTTAGAGGGAATTTTTTGGATAAAATTACTATTGCATCGATAAAAATAAATTTAAATTTTTGTTATTTTTGTATTTTGTTATTCATTTGCTTTAGTTAAAATGAATCTGTCATTGTATCGGTACATTTATTTTAATTTCGTAATTTATTAATAAAAGTTAATAAGTTGTATTTGCCTCCAAAAAAAGGGAATTGCAGTGTCAAAACGGGAATTTTTCGTGTCGGCGCCGGGAATTCCCGATCAAGGTATATACGAACACTGCCCGCGCGCCCTCGTGCAAAATCAACTAAACCGCCCTCATCCCCTCCAGCGTTTTCCTTAAGAGGAAGTTGCGCAATATGACTTGCCTTTTGCTTTTCAAGTTCATTGCGTAAACGTAAGCCATAGAAAAATGCAAAAAAAGTTTTTAGGATTAAATAATTTATTGTAATTACTGTATGTTTATATACTGAAAGAAGCAAAAACGTAATTTCAATGATTTTTACGGTTTCAAGTGAGTTTTCAGTTAGCACAAAAAATATTTTCTTTACATCATTATTTCTAAATTTAAAAAAAATAATGTCTTCAGGATTCGCAGCGTAATCAAATCTTGTTACCAAATTGTAAATATTTGTTTTTTCTTGGGTTTTTGGTCGACATATAATAATAAAAGAAAAATATACAATAAAATTGTATAAAAATTTCGATTTACTAGTCAAACCTTCTTCTGGTTATAATTCTACAAGTTCTATGTTTTGTTTTATATGGATTACGTTATAAAATGTGTTAATTTATTATTTTTTTTGGTTAAATAAGAAAAACGTCATTAACTTTCTGGTTATACGGATTTTTGAGGAATTTTTTTTTATTTAATTCCATAATTAAATTATAAGGTTTGATCAAATATTGTGTCGTTAATTGAGTTTTTACGTTTATAAATTAGAATTATTTCGGGTGCATGCATGTTTTTAAATTTTGTTCTTTACTTAAAATTATTGTTGTTATATAACCGTATAAAAATAACCATACCAATTGTTTATATTTCATGTGAGTCTATTCACTTTTTACAGAAGTAACCAGAAGGTTTAATTAATAAACCGAAACATCATCTATTATACATGTTTCTTTTATTATTACACCTGAATCAAGAAACTTAGAAAAAAAAAATATTAAATAAGCTATTATAGAAAATATTATTTCAATTATATTAATATTATTTAAAATATATATTGATAAATCCCTAATAAATATTTAAGCGAAAGAACCTTACCACTTTTGTTTTTTGCAAAAATGTACTTATGTATAACTGCTAATTTACTAATATGCGCGTGTAGAAATGTCCCTAAGGTATACGATATGTATCCATAAATATGGAACGATGGATATTAAGGGCGGCGTTTTTTAAGTCCCACGATCAAACGAAAAACGTGTAACATTCGGTTGAGCATATATATGTTTCACCTTACCAAGAATTTTCAGTGCTACTGGTCAACCTAATGTATTATCAGATTGACAATTTAGCAAATATCTTCACGTCAATGATGACACTTCCCTCTCAAATTCTCATTCAATTATTCCTCAACTAAAAATTTGTTTATTAAACTCAATGTCCTCGCATTAAAGATCCATACATAGACGTTTTAATGATGATTACATAAGAGATTTACGAAAACTATCGAAAACACGTTTACGATAAATGCAATAACATTCTTGAATATTGTAGTGGTTATTGTTGTATTTGCCGCCCCTCTAAACATGCCGTCAACGTGCGGTGCACGTCTTGCACGCCCGCTTGCGGCGGCCCTGCTTATACTACCATATAATCCAACACTTATTAAAAATTGAAATGTGTGGATGACATTCTTTCTTATTTTCCAGGAGATACCTTTAAGGGAAAGCCAACATCATCCAATCCACTATCCACAATATTTGCATGGACCCGCTGTTTAAACCATCGGGCGAAAATGGACGGTAACCACGAGCTGCTTCTTTTCGCAAACACCGTGGAACAGTGTAGCAAAGAAGCCGTAGAAGAGGGTCATTTAACTAGGGATCTTGCCTTGTGCACTTACGGACACAATTTCCAAGACAATATCTGCATTAGTACAGATGATCTTATAAACGTGATCGCAGAAAAACTTGAAGTGAAATTTGAAAAGTTATTCGGCCAAGATGATGTTGAGATCGAAATGACCTCCCATTGATGTTATTTATTGCTTATTGTGTATGTCTTTAATTTTTGTCTCTAATTTTAAGATTTTACCTAATATTTTTTTTATAAAAAAATACTATCCACTATATTTTTTTATAGAATAATAAAAATATGCTCCTAATAATACATTTAGTTTGATTAAGGCCCTTGGCGTTGGTCAGTTAGATGATTACGACGTTTCCTACTACGTCTTCTGTTTAGTTTCATAAAGGGTATATAGCAGGAAAAACTACTGAAACGTGCCTCCGATGGTATTCAAATGAAAATGCATACAAAGTTGCGTCATTACTTTCATAGCTAGATATATAGAGTAGATATACATTAATGTTAGTGCATAACAGTGTTTAACACAAGTCAACAAAAACATATATACATGATGAAAAGTTAAAAGGAAATATAATTAGCAATAATAATAATAATAATGATAAAACAAATATTGAATAATAAGTATTGAATTGTAAAAATTGATAAAAACAAACAAAATAAATTAAGAACAAGAAGAAAAAAAATGCTAAATCAGTTTTATTATGGAACACACAGGAGACTGGCCGACTTTTTTCCACGTATGCCGAGCCATCATCGACCGTTGTTGGCCCTTTACAATGCCCTTATTAATTTGGTACAGGTTACGGGTTGGAACACAACTAAACCAGGAAGGAGCTAACGCTGCGGTTCATTAGAACCAAGATGATACGAACCAATCATTTTCCACTGCTGGTTTTTTTTTTTTTGACGCCAGGCGCATTAGCAGTGATCTACCATATACAGTTTGTTGTAGGATAGAATGTTGCTATTTATTATATTTTGAAAAAAAAAAGTTGTCATGAAGATAGTGATCTACATATACAGTTTGTTGTAGGATAGAATGTTATTATTTATTGTATTTTGAAAAAAAAAAATGTCATGGAGATAGAGTAAATATTTTTATATTATGTTAATGTTACAAATTTATTTATGCTTTTTATCTACTTTATTAGCCATTCTGTTTAGACAACGTCATTTTTGAAAAAGATTGCTTGTTTTAAAGATATTATCTTTCCGTCCGTGCGATTCCATAGAGACAATATCTATAATTGACGTTCACAATAAGATATTTATTAAGTGCACATGTGAGCCGTCGTCGGGCATACAGTTAATAATTTACACAATAATTAGGGCACTGGCCCAGCGATGGCACAATTTCCGATTTAATGTTTACTACTGGCAAACCACTGGCAGCCATTGCGAACACGATGCCGACTGTTCCATCACTTAACCAGATGACGGTTAACAATGTTAAATATAATCAACTTTAGGTCGAAACAATAAGGTCAAAAATCGCCGAATGAGATCAACCAATCCCGGATTTAGCAAGGTAAATGATAGGAAAAAGGTCAAATTTGTCACAAATTCTTTAATATCGTACAACTTAAGAGGTTTAAACCATCCTCTTAAGGGACATTTTCAGCTCAGAATTATAAAACAGCATAAAAATATCTTCAGGTCAGAATTCGAGAGGTGGGTAAAACCGGTTGTACGATATGAAAGAATTTGGGAGAAATTGGACCTTTTTCCTATCATTTATCTTGCTATAATACACAGTGTCAAAAACCAAGGATTATATGAATCCCGAATTTGCTTGTCCAGGTGCGCTGTATCTATTTACCCAATCGTACAAGTGACGTGGAGAGTCGGTAAACAAGTTAAAAAGGGCCGTTGCGCTGTATGCATTTGCAGTTATGTTGGTGTACCGAACAGATAGGCTTCACCCGCATACTTAAAATATATATACCGCGCACGAGCTATATTTCCCAAGGATAGAAAAGGGACGCCATTTTGATGTACATCCTGCTTAATATTCTTTATTCTCGTGACGTGTGTGCATTAGCTTAGAATATTCATTATATTTTACTCGACGACCTTCGCTTAAATAACTCATGTGCTTTGGATTGTGTCATGTTTTTTTTTTTTTGTGTGGGTACTATTTTAGTTAGCAATAAACGAGGTAATAAATTACTGCCAGCTGAACTAAACTGATTCAAAACTTTGTAAAATTAATACAAAAAGAAACGGGAGAAAGATGACCGGAGATTGGCCTCACCACTTAATATTGTCACAGGCCGCCACTGAGATTAACAAGAATAATTTGTAATAATTTGTTGTTTGTAAACTTGTTAAAATACATACCTTCACTTATGAACTATTTATTGTACTATTACAGCGGTTTTCTTTTCTTTAAAAATCGGAGCTCTCGGAAGACGCGTTCACCAGTGAACCCTGTGCTGAAAGTATTTTACGCTTAACATATATATACATCTATGCTACGTTCGAATTTCCACTCGATTTGCTTTTTTAGCTCTGAAGCGATCTTTTATTTCCATTACAGGAAATAGAGCAAACTCTTGCGGCGTTCTTATATTAGTTTTGAGATGCTTTAGAGTAGATTTTTCTGTTCGGGATTATGATCGGGAGCTCGCAGATTTTGAATTGTGAGGGAAGGTAACCTAACATGAGCTAACCTTGATTTGCTACCATTCTTTATTTTTGTAAGTTGTCTTCTGGCGATTTCTTTTGAAAACGGTGAAAAATTAATTTTATTATTATTTTCGTATTTATATATCATACAAAGTATATAAGTAGCCGCACTACAGGTTCCCGCTCCCGTTTTCGTTCTTTTACTCCTTTGTCTCTGAAATCACGTGGTCAAGAAAACTCCCTGCTCTGCTCGCTCTAGGGAGTGTATATTCGAACGCAGCACTAATGTAATGGATATGCTATGCATTACATCGGATGGAAGTGTTATCTACGATACCTATCCCTTTGAACTCGCGAGTGGTATGCTGAGCAGTGGGCACTGTGCTGGAAATAACAGATAGTATTTCCAATACTGTTGCTATTGAGCATGTTTGTCACGAAATCAAGGGGACCAGTATCGTAGATAGCATATACATTAGATGTACTATTTCGATATATGGATACATCTATATACTGGGTGAGTTTTTTATCTTGAGACAACGGAATATCTTTAAAACACTGCATCAAATCAAAAAAAGATCTTAATAAGATTTGTTATAATGTAGGGTGCTCACTGAATGGTGTCGAACTCGATCCCCCACCTCACTCCTCCTCCCCTCCCCCAGAGTGAGAGGAGGGACAACTTTGAAATCTTAAATGGGAACCCCAATTTTGTATTGCAGATTCGGATTCTACGCCATCAAGTATGTAGTTTTTGTTAACTTTTTTTTCGATTCGTAACAGATTACGCTGTAATCGCAAAAACACATGATTGTGAACGTCTAGAAAAAATACACAAAAAAGAGAAGCAAGCAAACATGATTTTGTGTTTCTTTATTTTAACATAAACTAACATTTCAAAAAGCCATCTCTTCGAAACTGTGCCCCTTCAGTTCGATACATTTATTTATTCGCAAATGGAATGCTATTCAACGATACAAAACCGTAGAATGCCTGTAACGTCTAATGGATATTATGGATATCCACAAATAATAGCTAATGGATGTATGGTAGACATTTTGTGCTCTGTGGGATATCGATTAGATGTATTACATAGCATCTCCATTAGATGTACTCTTTGGGTATCTAATAGGCGGATATTTGGAGATGTATAAGACATCCATAGAATATCTATGACATCTAATGAAGGTTCTGGATGTGGAAATTGAAGGTCAGGCCTCAGGGAGCTGTGGTAGGAGAACACCACTCCGAGGGTACACCCGCTCCCGATTATTTCAGCCCGCCCCTCGCACACGAAACGCTGGTGAAACACGTAAGCATTCTTTGAATATTAAAGAGAATGTAGATGAGGTAGAGGTTTTTAGCCTGAGGGTTTTCGCGAAAAGTTCTTTGATGCAGAGAACGCCACCGAAGAGACAGAATAGCCAGGGGGGAGATGTTGATCTCAACACCACCCTTAAGGCAAACGAGGAAATCTTGTTCCGGTTCTCCCCAATTGAGAAACATATCTCAAGCGAGGAGTGACGAGGACCGAGAATTAGAAAAATGCAGGGGCATCATCCGCATGATGAAAAAAGGCATGGAGCTTCAGAAAAATATCAGTGCTGATCTCAAGAAGTCGTATTCCTAGAAGAATCTATCGATGTGATAGCTAACCTGCGGAGCTCGTGCAAGTCCGCGGAGCGGCGCATTGCTCACCAGCAGACTCAGACGTCGCCTCAAGACCTCCCGCCCCTGCAGCTGCTGGCAAAAGACTTGCCACCAGTACCACCGCCGAGTGGACAGAGGCTACGCCGAAGAGGGGAAAGCGCAGAAGGAAGGTCGAGAAGGAGAAACATCTGGAGAAAAAAGCTGGACCTGTGGAGGGTGAAAGGAATAGCGAAGGAGGCCCAAATAAAAAGAAGGAGGAGAAGAAAGGGAAAAAGTTGCCGCCAAGGAAAAGGACGACTAGGCAGGGAAGAAAGGTAGGCAGGTCAAACTGCGGCCTGATGCCCTGCTGATTAAGCCGGCTCAGAGCAAGTCTTATGTCGAGGTTCTGGACAAGATCAGAGGAACCGTCAATCCGAAAGAAACGGAAACGGAGATCCGGGCTGTGCGACAGACCCAGTCTGGCGATGTCCTTCTGGAATTCGGGAGGAACTCCAAAAATAGAGTAGGATTGGGAGATAAGTTGAAGGTGGTACTCGGCAAGATGGGAACAGTCCGGAATCTCAAACCGAAAGTTACCTTGGCGCGACCTGGACAGCTGCACTACGGTAACTGAGGTCCAGGAAGCCATCAGGAAACATATGAGTGACACTGACGCCGATGTTAAGGTCTCCCTCACTAAGA
Organism: Protaetia brevitarsis; assembly: GCA_004143645.1. Lineage (NCBI taxonomy): Eukaryota > Metazoa > Arthropoda > Insecta > Coleoptera > Scarabaeidae > Protaetia > Protaetia brevitarsis. The sequence goes on along the minus strand of RXPK01002744.1, from coordinate 60,653 downwards.
CCAATAGCAGGGGACTAAAACTGGCGATCATTCAAGTAGGAAACCGCCTCGCGAACGTACTCCTGAAGGCGACCCACATTAAAGTGGGTTGGAGCTGTGGTAGGGTTCGTAGGAGGGCAGCTCTTGCAAGGGCATCGACAGGAGCAATCTGTGTTTCAAATGTGGAAGTCCCGAGCACAAGGCAAGATACTACACGATTGTCAGCAAATGCCAGATTTGTGCTGAGGCACGGCAATTGGAATTAGGAAGTACGCGACATACCTGAGTGCTCTGGAGAAAGCCAGGAAGAAATGACCACAATCTTCCAAAGAAATATAAACAGGAGCCGACAGGCTGATAAACTCCTGTATCAGCTTGTGTATGAGTCCAGGGCAGATGTCGTCCTTATCAGCAAACAGTACCGGGACTGAGATCAGCCCACTTGGTTCTCGGACTCGCTAGGCACTGCTGCTGTGTGGATAGCCAGCCTAACTAATCCACGGGTGGAGAGGCACGGCCGCGATGAGGATTTCGTTTGGGAGAGTAACTTACTTTAGCTGTTACCTCACGCCCAACGAGCCCATCCAAAGTTTCAGGGAGAGGGTTGATGCCCTGGAGGACGCTGTCTTCCGTACCCACGGGGATATCGTCGTCGGTGGGGATTTTAACGCCAAGGCATTGGAATGGGGCATGCCCCATCCGAATTCTCGGGGAAAGTACATCCTCGAGATGGCAGCCAGGACCGGACACATTGTCCTTAACGTGGGAGACGTAACAACCTTCCGCCGTCCTGGCTACACTGAGACAACACCGGACATCTCCTTTGCTTCCGAGGATCGCAGATTGGAGAGTCACAGTTTAAAGTTGTATGTCAGGAGACGGAAATCCGCCCAAAGAAAAAAATAACGTATCTGGGAATCGTGGTAGGACAGAGCGGACGTTACGGCGACCACCTAAAAGCGGCAGCCCTGAGAGCTGAGGAAAAAGCAGCACAGCTTATGCGGGTGATTGGAAATATAGGAGGGCCCAGCCACAGAAAAAAGCTCATGTATTATCTGGTCGTTCAGTCGATCCTCCTGTATGGGGCGCCGATATGGTACAAGTGGGCAAGGAAAACTACCTACGACCGCAGGCTTACCAAAGCGCAGAGAAAGTTTCTTATTAGAGTCGCGAGCGCGTATCGGACTACATCATCTCAGGCGTTGCAAGTTATTTGTGGTATCCCCCCAATACGTTTGCTGGTGGAAGAAAGAAGAAAACAGTATTGCAACAAGGCCGCCGACACACGACTAACAAGGTCCGCACTCAGAGACCAAACACTAGTAGAATGGCAGACCATCTGGACCGAGAACTTAGCTGTAGCCCAATGGACGAAAGAATTGATCCCGAACATAACGGAATGGGTCAGGTGTGGACACCGTCGTGCCGGGTACTACCTCACCCAGGCGCTCACCGGGCATGGTAGCTTCAAAAGCTATACAAAAAGAATAGGGAAAACAATGATGACCTATGCCAATACTGTCGTGAAGTAGATACGGTGCGTCATACACTTTTGAGTGCCAAGATGGGTGGAGGAAAGACGAGCAGTTAACGCCAAGCTCGGTGTAGAACTAACCACTGAAAACATGACTGGCCTGATGATCAGTGACCCGAATGCATGGAACAACATCCATAAGTATATTGATAAAGTCATGACGGTTAAAGAGGCAGATGAAAGATCTGGATTGAGAACATAGAAAGAACAGACTGCCCGCCTGCCTGATGTTTTTCTTCTTTGAGGTTCCAGGCTCGCGGAAAACAAAAGGGGTGGTTTTAGTGGGTACACGGGCTCTAGAGAGTTTCGGAATCCCACACTACTAGGAAGGGCAGAGCCGATACCTAGTGCCTATAAAAGATTGGAGAGTCACAGAAGAGTATACTGGAAGCGACCACTAGGCCATTATTTTCACAGTGCGCGGCCTATGGCAAACCTCTCGTGCGTCCACACCGGTACCTGGGGGATGGAACATTGCCAGACTATTTCCCACCCGATTTTTTAAGTTCTGTTCGAAGTTCACACCGACGCTGGACCAAGTAGGAAGGGGAGAGATCAGGTGGAAACACTCGTGGAGTCCACAATCGCTAGCATCGCGACAGCTTGTGACGCCGCGATGCTCCGAAGGATCCCCCGCCGCCGCAGACACTCCGCTTACTGGTGGACGCCGGATTTCGCTGAACTACGCAGACGTTGTCTCCGTCTAAGACCAGCTGCGCAGAGAGCTAGACATGCGGCTAACGCGACATCTGCAGAGCACCGGGAGGCTAAGAAGACACTTCGGCGTGCGATTAACCAGAGCAAAGCAGGCCGCTGGAAGGAACTGAACGCTGATGTGGTCTCCGACCCCTGGGGACTCGGATATAAGATTGTCACCCGCAGGCTCGGAGCTATGTCACTGGCCATCTTAGAGCTCGCTAGGATGAGGCGCATCGTCCAGGCGCTCTTTCCCACTCACCGCGTGAGAGGAGAAAGGAGCTTCGGAGAGGTGAATGACTTCCCTCGGTTTGAGGAGGGGAGCTTAAAGCAGCTTCTCCAAACAAGAAGGCACCGGGACCGGATGGCGTCCCGTATGAAATCCTCAAAATGGTGCACCAGCATTGTCCATACTTACTACTGGACATATACATACAATGGGTGTCTGGCGCGGGGGTTTACCCCTCTCGCTGGAAGACAGCCAGACTGGTTCTTATCAATAAAAAGGAGGGAGCCCCGGACGACACGACCACGTACCGCCCCCTGCGTGACACCGCGGGAAAGGTTTTGGAAAAACTAGTCCGAAGTAGACTCCATACGGCGATAGATGGCGCTGGGGGCTTGTCTCACGGGTCGTGCAGGGTTCTATCCTGGGGCCAGACCTCTGGAACGACCTCTATGGTGGGCTCCTAAAAGCCGAAATGTCCGAGGGGGTTGTGGTGATCGGGTATGCGGTTGACATCGCGCTACTTGTAATAGCGCGGGATGTCGAGTTGGCCCAATTCACGCTCAACCAGTCAATGTGGAGAGTAAACTGCTGGATGGTGGACCACGGTTTGGCCCTGGCTGACAGGGCTGGTCATCCTCTCCAAGATACCGCCCTCTCTTGCCTTTCGCGTGGGTGATGTTGAAGTGAGGAGGAGCACGGCGGTTTGATATCTCGGCGTGATGATCGACACTAAGATGACCTATTGGCGTCAGATCCTATACACCGCTGATAAAGCCGCGAGGATGACTGCAGATTTGAGCCGTCTGATGGCTAACGTGGGAGGTCTCCGATTGAGCAGGAGGAGACTGCTTATGACAGCGGTACAGTCGGTGCTGCTATACGGGTCAGAGGTTTATACCTCCAAATGTCCGTAAATTATTAATGATGGAAGTTAATTGTGTGCAAAATCTTTTAAAAAACCCGCTATCATTTGAGGAAAAACTTTTAATTGAGAAGAACGGAAGGTATATTCTTGATCATCAAATAAACTCCACTTCCCCTAGTAAAACTCGAACTTACAATAGAGTATTCAATAAAAATATTTTTGAAAAATATGAGTGGATGTGCGCATGTTCACTAACAAATAAATTATTTTGCTTTATCCGCTTATGTTTTAAGAAAGAAGTTAGGGCGTGAAATAAACAAGGGTTGAATGATTTAAAGCATATCGTAGAGAGGGCAATGAAACACGAAAATTCCGTTTCTCACATGAATGCATGCGTGGATTTTAGTGTTCTAGGCAAAGTGGACATACGTGAACAGTTAGGCAGTGCTTATTTACGACATAAAATTAAGTACAACGAAGCTGTGGAAAAAAATGGTCATCTTTTGCGCCGGTTAATTATGTGTATAAAATTTTGCAAAATTCTCCTAGATTTTATGTACAAAAAATAGGAACGTTTTTATTTTGTGTATTTGATAGACCATAATTACGTGAGTAGTAATAGATAAATAAATTAAATTCGAAAATGTACTTCCTAATTATTTCATTAATATACTATAGTATCAAATTGTTTTGGCTACTAGTTTCGACATATGGTAGTAATTGTGTTCTTCAGGCCTCAGCATGATCCCATTATAGTTGACTGTTGCGGCCAGACATTTCTTTTCCCGCGATGTCCGGTCAGAGAATCATATAACTATAATCCAATTTTAATACACTGTTTGCTAAGTTTTTTAATCTGTTAACTATTATGGGATTATGGTGAGACCTGAAGAAGACAATTACTATCATATGTAGAAACTAGTAGCGAAAACAATTTGATCCCATAGTATATTAATGAAAGAATTAGAAAGTACACTTTCGAATTTAATTTATCTATCTATTTTTATTTTGTGCCCACCCTCTTTCATAACTCACAAGCCGTCACTGCAATTAGAATCTATTTTTTTAATTTCAGTTTTTATAATTCAATATATACGTGAACACGTATATTGTATATTTTTTTGTGAACCACGCGCGCGCGGCGCTTGGAAAGACCAATCGTGAGGATGCATGTGCGACTGACTTAATCGTGCGATTATAATCTTATTTAGCATATCTAAAGCCATCATCCCTAAAATCAAGATTTGTTGGAAAAATATTCTATAATCATAATGTCTCCAATAGATACATACAAATAATGTCACTCTGGTGCATGCGTCGCACAGGCGGAGTCAATTCAATGATTGAAGTTCGTGTGCTATCGTCTGTAATACGAACATGTTACGAACTTATACGAAGAAATTTGATCATTAGGTGCGTTCCATTTGCACCAGAAAGCACTTTCGGAGTACTCTTGTTCTACTCCTTATTGTTCCATTGACCGGCGTTCGGTGCTTTCGACCTGCTCCGATCCGTTTGTCCCCTTTCCCCTCAAGCACTAGGTTTTTCGGTGGATTGTGCTCCAAATGTCAAATATGATTTGTGTTCCAATGGTTATAGATTGAAGTATTCAAAGAATAGTGCAGTATAAGAGCAAAACAAAAGTACTCCAGGAGCGCAGAGCATGCGAATGGAAAGCATCTATTGTAATGGCGCTTGTTTACCATCTATCAGCCGCCGATAGGTGGTAATTTTTTGTCAGTAACTATTTCAAATTCAGCATATAATGTAAGTTGTCGGTGTAAAATGATCTATTTGACTTTTGTAAATCCTATTAATAATAGTCTTATAAAACTTACTGTAGCATTTTTACATACTTAATAATTCCCCAATTAATATCACGCAATTTTAAATAATCATACTAAAGTCACTTAAACAGTAACCAAAAGCTATCCTACCTGATCTGTGACCTCGTACGAATGCAAAAACCGTGTTTTTTATTGGCCAAAACAGTTATGACGTCTTAGGACATAATTTAAAATTTTTCATTGTTTGAATCGGGTTTTACTCACAAATATGAAACCCAATTGTTAAATTGTTTTAGGTATTCGTCATCGTATAACACAAAAATGAAGTACACTAAGTCGTTTTTTATATACCTTGTTGAAGACCCGATCCTACAGAACACAATCGTTTGCTTCAATTGAAGATAATTCAATGTCCAAACTTAAATGAAAGTATCGATAAATTTCTTGATAATCACAAAGGTATCAATTACAAGATAAATAATGCTAGACGCTTCGTTTCCCCTGTTAAACGAGTTATACTCTCGAATGTAGTACCTTGTGTCCCCATAAAATTATAACATGCAGTTCGCGATCACGTGAACCAATCAGAACAGATTGGAGTTCTCGGGAACTGAAATGCGTTATCTGATTGGTTCACATGATCGTGAACCGTTCGCGAACTGCATGGTTAAACAAACCTATTATTACACACAAATAGAATATTCGGGATAATTTAAATAGGTGAGTAAATAAAACACAGCAGGTTGAATTATCACTTGAAGCTTTATTTGACCCTTTCGTCGGACTGCGTCAGCAAACAAACCCCATCCATCCCTTAAATAACAAACCAATAAACTATAGCTTTACATGGCCACAGTTGTATCAGTTTAAACTTTAAACACTTCGGCCAATGGATGAGCCATCGGGCTCCAAATTTCTAGCCTAACTTCAGCTTCCCAATATGGCAGTTTGTTGTTTACATTCGTATCTACACAAATTAGTTTACTCATCCGTTTAATCTACATGATTTACTTGTTTTATTTATTTATTTTACGTATTTTATTAGTTTTGAATTACCCCTCCAGTTTTAAAAACGTGAACCTTGATAAGCTGCATTGTGTAAAAGGTAAGGCCGGTGACCATAACATTTACATACTTTGTTATATATTATATTGTTAGGTTTAAGTGAAATAACCGTGAAGGAAGACGCCAATGGGTATCATGTTGTATGCCATCCACTCTCGCAAGATTCTGATGCTAACGATGGTCACAGTTTCTTTGGATTTCCGAAGGAATCTATTATATACAACAGGGAAAGAATCAAGAAAGTACATGAATAAGAAGAACTTTAAGCTAGATCGCTATTTATCGCAATAGCTAACCTAATTCATTTTATGTTCACTTTTTAAAATAATGTGATTTTGGTTTGAACTGCATTATACTGGTATAAATTTTAATCGCATTTATTCACATTATAGACAATTCGAATATTATATAGTCTACGTTTGAACTGTATCCACTTGTGCACCCCCGGACATTATTGTTGACAAACCAGTGCAGGGTCGGATGTTAGAAATGAAGTAGTCGAATAAAAAGGAACAATCTTTGTATCGCACAGAACGATATAGTCATATCTCTGATCCCTAATTAAAAGTTATTGTGTATTCGTGTCAGAAATTTGAAAGGCCCTTCCACCAAAGCTGTTGCATTTTTATTAATTTATTTGACAAAGAACCACAACATATTTATTCCTGGAAGAATATTTTACACTATAAAAATATGAACAAAGATTTATTTCACAAAAAGGAAAGAATATGAACATAATTATCGTAAAGCACTTCCAAATATACGTATCACTTAATTAAACATTATTTTACTGGAATCGTGTTTTTTATTACTATAAATTGTTCATAAATATTCATAATAAATATTTGCATACAAATTCAGAATAAAAAACGTATAAATTTGTGTATTTTTTTAATCTATTTTTCTACTTCCTTTAAAATATGAACTACTCCACGTTTGAAAATTCCCGACAACAGCTTTACAAAATGGCAGCTGGGCTTGAGGGTTATTCAAAACGGACCACTCAAGAACAATGGATTTTTGCGAGCATGTCCTTAGTGTATTATACTCTGGCTTTTGCACTAACATATAGCATTTCGTTAAAGTAATTTATTGCAATTCTGTTCGGCCCTAGTTCGACATAGGGATACTGTTTCAATAAAGTATTTAATTTGGGTGTGACTCCATGATTGGTTGTATATATATATATTGATTGAAAATGTTCTTTCCAATCTTTTATGTAATTTATTGTCTACTACGACATGTTTCACACTGCCGTTATTACTGCCTGATGATGGTTGGAATACAGACCGAAACATGTAGCAGATAATAAATTACATAAAAGATTGGAAAGAACATTTTTTATCAAAGTATTTAATGCTAACGACGGCAGCGGTGACTTTAGGTATTTGTGGTGTAGAAATACCTCGCTTTTCAGTTAAAAGTGAGCTGCTTCTCAAGGCACCAAATCTGGTAAATTACTGTTTTCATGAGATATGTGGTGTACTGAAAGCCTATCATCCAACATAGTTAGGTTTGAAGAGTTTCATTATCGCTCTTCAATAAACTAGAGAAAAGTGGCATTTGTTCAGACCATTGTATCATATCAGATACGGATTTAGAACTGTGACTAACGTGAGAATTTTCAACATGATTATTTAAATCAACATCAAAATTAGGTGTATTTTGAGAACTAAAATTGCTTTCACTTGTATTCGATTCCGCTACAATTGGTGGATACCTTATATCAATAGAAATTATAACGTTTGAAGAATCCAATGGTTTTCTCTCTTCTGGAGTTGATTTTGGTAGCTGGACCAAAATTAGGCCTTTGATGAGAGATCTTTCAGAGTATTTTTGCAACGTAATCTGCAGCTGCATAAAGTTTACACTCTTACAATATGTAGAATAAATGTGTTAATGCTAAACGCACACGTCCCGATGAATCCCATTCCTCAAACAATACATCACATGGTAGCTTTTTATTTGTCATTGGTGCTTGCTCCACCTTCCACCAATCTAAAACAATGCAAACATTTAGCTGTGACTATCATAATTTTAAACACTCTGTGATCTCATTAATAAACTATTGTCTATGTCAATAAATATTAAATAAATAGTGTTTTTCGTGGTAGTACTTCCGGTGTACTCTAACTGCAATTTAAGCGTTCCTTCGATAAACTCCCAATGTACTCAGTTTTACCTCCCCTTTTCCCCTTATGCACTAACTTATTTGCTAGTGTTTTGTGCTCTACACGCCATTTATGACAAGGTTAGAAAGCTACATCGATTTTTTGAATTATTTGTGGAAAAATGTTTCTTTTTGCTTTGATAAATTAAATGATTGCAAATTAAATATTACTATTATAATCGTTGTAAGATTTTTTGACATTTTGAAGTAAGATTTTTTTATGGTCACGATTTGTTTACATCAAAATCTGATTTCTAGGTTAGGTTCCTTTCCCTCCTCTCTTTACAATTTAAAAGCACAAAAAGCCTTCCATTGGTTCTAAATTGTGTAGGTCAAGAGTAGAGTAGAGTAGTAGCAGAGTAGGAGTGATAGACGGAGAATGGAAGGCACTAAAAAGTTGTAGAAAACCAGTAATATGATTGAAAATCACAACACTAGAGCTTTGTTCGTTGGTGATACACCAATTACACTGGTGTATACTCTATCTTTCTCAGAGATATAAAGAGAAAATCTTCTATCCTATTTTAATTAGGAGCCAGTGCAAAAAGTATAGCACCGATGAACAAACCTTAGAAGTACCTGATGTCACTGGAATTGCACTCTCCTAATCCTCTTTTTCCAATTTTTCCGGTATTTTGCTCGTCAGTATCTTCCACTTTTCATACAACAAAGTAACAAGTTCCCACTTATCTATTGGACTTCGCCTTTTAATTTCAGTTGCTTCTTATAAATTCTTTGTTGATAATTCCATCACCCACACCAAAGTCAAAATGTGAAATAACACTTGCACTTGTGCTTATAGCTTTAGCATATTAACACACCAAGTTTATACACTACATAATAGCAAATAGCAGGAGTAGATAGCAGGAAATCCATCTTTTAAGGGATATTCTTATCATCGGCACACCAGATACTCTCACATTTTATTTATATATATAAAATATAATATACAATAAGGCGTTGTACCCCATATTGGTAACGATCAAAACAGATTTAAATAATTTACATAGTGCCACAAAGAAATTGTTTTTGATAGTTTTATCAGTAGAATATTATTGCTCAATTTAATAAAAGGCTTTTTGAAAGTCTGTGTCTGTCACATTCAGTTTTTCTTGCTTGTCCAACACTTCTGAAATGTATTAAGTCAACAAGCCAAATTAGTGATGGTGAATCGCTTGTGCACAAATCCAACCGTGGCAAAGATAAGAAAATCTTGATAGGTTTGTATTTGTGACTGAGTGGTGTAAATCCCAACAACTTAGAGAAATTGCAAAAATGAAAAGGACCGTCCTTTACGGGAATGGGAAAAGTCGGAAAGAATAAACCTGTGATTAAGTTATATCAATGCATATTTCAAGTTATTTTCTTCACATATGCAGCCAATCAGTAATTGGAGTTTCTGATCATTGTTTTCTAATAATCTCCTTAACATATTCCGACTGCAATATTTGGCCTCCAGCCCACTTCAGATGTTCAAATTTCTTCTGTAAATCGCATGTGACATTTTATTCCACATCTCCCTTCTATTCCATTTGTATTATGAAATACACATTTTCCTTATGCTGTTATGATTTACTCTCCATATTTTTCATTAGCTTCAATAATTCATTTTTCACATCCACCATAGTAGGCCTAACATTCTTTCGCTCTTGTAAACACTTCATAGCAATTTCATTTAGTTCGTTACCATAATTTATCCCATCCTTTTCCCATGTTCCTGCTTTTGGGTCTAATAATGAACTTATATCTCCTTCATCTTCTAAATAATCTTGTACATAAGTTACCTGAAGAAAGAGAAGAACAAGTAAAGCATTAATAACTGATAATGTACTTACAATATCATTCCCGTTACGATCATAATCTACAGGTGGCAAACCAGTTATTAGTTCCAACAGAACCACTCCGAAGCTATATGTGTCCATTTTCACTGATACGTCCCCTCTAAAATTATATATAAGTATATATTTAATACAGTATTTATAGAGTACTTAGTACAAACCTATGGGCTTCAGGTGGCATATACGCTGAAGTACCTAATATTTGATTGGTACCTGTTGTAGTGCTTGTGGCAATTCTTATAATACCAAAGTCACATAACTAAAAAAAAAAACAAGAAATAAGAAAAAGAATTTCATGTTTGTTTATGTACAATCATCAACATTATTATTTAGCACTATAATACCAAAGTCGCATAACTAAAAAAAAACAAGAAATAAGAAAAAGAATTTCATGTTTGTTTATGTACAATCATCGACATTATTATCTAGCACTCGAATGAATGGCTCAATGCTTTGATAGTGCTAAATATTAATGTGGGTGACTGTACAAAGAAAAACAATGTTTATCTTACTCCCAAAATGATGTGAGATAGATAGATGTTTCTATTTTAATTACATATTTATAAAAAAATAATTAATAAGGATAGATTAAGGATTAACAAATAGGTTATCTTGCCTAAATGTAAATATTCGTATAACTTTTCAATCACATAATCACATATGTATTATACTCACTTTTGGTTGATTTAATGCATTAAGTAAGATATTAGCACTTTTTATATCCCTGTGAACAAGAGGTTGACTACTTGCAGTATGCAGGTATGCAACAGCATCTGCTGTACCCATGGCCACTCCAAATCTTTCTTTCCAATTCAACCCATTTTCTGTACACTAAAATAAATCAGAAATACATTAACATCAATGCTGTTCTCATAACATTATTATATGTATTTTTCAATGAACTACCGAGAGTGTAAAAAATAACAATAACATTCCAAATTACTTGTTAACTGTTTTATTGCAAATATCTAAATAGAAATCTGGACAATTAACACAAACATCTAAATTAAAGATACCATTATCAACTTAAAAAATACCTGCAATTTATTTGTAAGATTTCCTCCTTCTATGTACTCATATAACAAACAGTATGCCATACCATCACAAGAATATCCGAGCAGTGGAACTAAGTGGTCATGTTTATACTTATAGAATGTTTCCACTTCTGTGGCAAACTGTTTGGTAATGATATTTATATTTTTCAAATTTAAACGTTTTACTGCAATGGGTTTATCGATTAATCCAAACGCTAGATAGACAGAATTAAAAGCACCAGAGCCTAAGAGTCTTCCACATGACATGCTAGATCCTTCAGTTTCTGCACTAACATATGGCATTTCGTTAAAGTAGTTTGTGGCAATTTCTAGTTCAGCATAGGGATAATGTTTTAATAAAGTATTTAATGATAACGACGGCAGCGGTGACCTAGATATTTGTGGTATAGAAATACCGCCTCGACTTTCAGTTAAAGATGAGTTGCTTCTTAAGGCATCAAAATCTGGTAAATTACTATTTTCATGAGATGTGTGGTGTACTGGAAGCCTATCATCCAACATACTTAGGTTTGGATAATTTGCATCTCTTGCTTCATCCAGCAATGTAGAAAGATGTGGGATACAGTCATTAACTGAACTTTGAAGAGTTTCATTTTCACTCTTTAATAAACTAGAGAAATGGGGCATTTGCTCAGAAGACCATTGTATCATATCAGATACGGAGCTAAGAGTATGACTAACGCGAGGACTTTCAACATGATTATTTAAGACAAGATCAACATTAGATGTATTTTGAGTACTAAAATTACTTTCATCACTTGTATTCGATTCCATTACAATTGATGGACACCTTATATTATTTGGAATTATAACATTTGAAGAATCCAATTGTTTTCTCTCTTCTGGAGTTAACATGACTTTGGCAGCTGGGCCATAATTAGGCCTCTGAGGAGAGTTCTTTCTGAGTATTTTTGCGACGTAATCTGCAGCTGCATAAAGTTTGCATTCTTGCAATATATAGAGATAAATGCCCTAATGCTGGACGCACACGTCCCGATGATCCCCATTCCTCAAACAATATATCGCATGGTAGCCTTTTATCTGTAATTGAAGCTTGCTCCACCAATCTAAAACAATGCAGACATTTAACTCTAATTATCATAATTTTAAACACTATGTGATTACATTCAAATGTTATTGTGTAAGTGAAAAAGTATGAAACAAAAGCTGTAGAAAACTACAGTGATATGATTGAAGATTACAAATAATATAAGTACCTGATGTCACTGGAGTTGTATTTGGGTGGATTATCCACTCGGACTGCACTCTCATAATTCTCTTTTTCCAATTTTTCCGGTATTTTGCTCATCAATATCTTCCAATTTTCATGTAATAACCTAACAAGCTCCAACTTATCTACTGCACTCAGCTTTCTAATTTCAGTTGATACTGATAAAGTGTTCATTGTAGTATATTGATTAAAATGACTGAAACACAAGCGTTAAATATCGAAAAGAGCAATAATAATTGATTTATATTCACTATAATACCAAGAAGTAAGTAATAACATGTGATGTCTAAACCATAGAAGTGGTACTTTTTCTAAAAGGGGAGATTTTGGTTTTTGCTCCAGGCTGGGGACAACGGAACTTCTCTGTAATCATCAACAAAATGTAGATATGCGAAGTTAGACTAAATTCTACAGGCATAGTTCTACAGGAATGTAGCAACGCGAATTCAGATACTAAGCAAGCGTTATTTAATGGCATTGATAAAAAAAAAACACAAAAAGTTGAATTTTATTCGGCAAACATGTTAAGGGAAAGATCTTTTTTTTTTTTGTAACAATTTCTATAAACAATCAAAGTTGACCGACCCGACTAAATATATATCTTCGGCGCCAGAGATATTTCACATTTGTGTGCGGAGACACAAATGAATTACATAATAAAATCCCAAATAACGTCTTAACAAAAATTTCAAATACTGGCTTAACCTTAAACTTTTGAAAAGTCAAAATTTTATGTACCTAAAGTTTAATTTTTAAGGTAAGTAATTAGCAATAATGGCAAATCACTAGGTGAAAGCAATGTCAGTGCTATTCATGGAATAAAATCACCTCAAAATAAGAGACTTGCAACTTGCCTGGAATGGTTTGTTAAATCACAAAACCGTGTGCCAATGGCTAGAGGAAGAGACATTGTGCTTTAACAAGCTGAAATCACTTGTTTCTGATAATACTATCTTAGCATTTTGCAAGCCTAAGAAAGAAGTAGTATTGTTTGTAGATGCTAGCTCATTTGAAATTATCACTGTAATAATTCTGGATAATGGACCAATTGAATTTGCATCTTATCATCGACAGTTTCTCAACAGTGGAGCAACCACATAGAAAAGAAATTATTGGCATTTGTTAATGATTGTGAATAATACCAGTGTTACTTATATGATCGACAATATAAAATAGAGACGGATCACTGATTGTTATTGGGTTTACTTAAAAAACTTTCGGACGAATGGTACCCTGGACTTCAAAAACTTGCTTTAGATCTGTTTAAACATCAATTTATCTTAGGATATGTCCCTGGCAAGAAACCTTAAATTCCAAATACACTAGCAGAATTCTTAAACCTAATATATCAATCTCATCAAAGATCAGCATTGTGCAAAAAGCAGGCCGAAGAAGTCATTTACTGCCCAGGTTTCACCTCAGGCTTTGGGAAAATAGTACTAGATTGTGGAACTCGCCAAATTTATTCTCAAAACAATCCCAGAGAACCACTATCAAGTCATGACACTACAATGCGACCTTGTAGCAAAACCGCAGTCAGTGTTATATCAGCTCTGAAGAATGTATTTGCTATAAGTCGTAATCCAAACAATATATTCCCTGATAATGAACCATCGTTCAACATTACCTTCATTCGAACAGCATGATAGAGAGAACAATAGACAGTAAAGGATTTACTAACCAAAGCACACAAAGATGACCAAGATCCATTTCTGGCAATACTAAATTACAATGAAACCTCCAAATAACACCTCCCTGCACCATCCTTATTATTAATGGGCACTCTTCTAAAGTCCAAATTTCCTGTAACAGGTATATATGAAGTTTCAAAAGTAGTCAAGAGAAAAAAGAAGTGCTATGATCATGGTACAAATGACTGTCAGAACTCGTACCTGGTAATTATAATTTTAGTACAAGAACAGAAGCAGAATGGTACTTAATAAAAAAGGACCCAGTGATTATATGTTAGTAGTGGTGATGGTAGCAGTATTTAACACTGTATCGTAGTAGTCGTGATATCTAGCAAAGTTTCATAATGATCAGGGCTATAGAGAACTGCATACTCCATTTTCCTTATTATCACAGGTAGAGCCCCATTTGGCGAGAAATACTCCCCCATTTAGAGTTCGTGCGACAGTCAAGAAAAGGCGAAAAGGATTTAAGCCTAGGTAATATATATAGCCACTATAAGTAACTATTTTAAAAAATACTTACTATTGAAAATATAACAGAAAAGAAACAACACCACAGAACAGCAATAAGGAGAAGCGCAAGTCCTGTACAGTCATGGGTATGAAAAGGTAATACGCGTTATTGGAAACAAACGAATATAGCCACGAGGCGGCCGCCACGCGGCCGCCCACTTCTGTCACAAAGAAATTCAACTTCAGTTCGTTAAAAGAATGTTGGCAATTATCGCTTCATAAACCTAGTATCCCTAGTATCAGCTCAATACAATATCTAAATAACCTTAAGCACTTGGTAATTGTAATTTGTAAATATGATGCAGGTAGGAATTTTAGGAAAATTTTCGATTGTTTTTAATAGATTTATTATAATTTCCCACGTTTGCCCCATTATGATGACGATTTCGCCACTTTGCCCGCTATTATTCCACAGTTGTAATTACCCACCAATAGTGTTAAAACGTCGTCCTCTGTGCTATTCAAAACGTAAGTAATAAATTAATTTACTAGATTTAATGCAAATTTTCGTTGTGTAATTTGGCATATCTATAGCCTAATATTCACAGAAATTGTAAATTCCTGGTATCAAGTATTGATGGAGTTAAAGAATGAATTCGTTGTGGTAGGTTCCTAATATATAAACCAACGCTGAAAACTTGGAAGGATGTTATATGATACCGCAGAGGTAGAAAACTTTCGAATATGCTCAAGGCATTTTGATAGTTCAGGTCACAATAATCATTACTTAAGAATGTATTTTAAGTACGATGCTATTTTCCTGACAATCCCTTTAATATTTTTAATAATGAGTTGTCTCCATTATCACCTCTTTTGGAACTAATCAGGTAATTTGGTTTCTTTTAAAACAAGATAGTAACATTTAATTCAAATCATGTCATTTACTAATTTATCACGATCGGTACATTTTATCTCTAAACAATGACTTCTCCATCCGTTTCCTGTCACTCGCACAAAGTAAAGAGGTGTTCGTTAATCTGTTCCAAGTTTGCACGAACATTCTTCTTACATTAGTTTTATTAAGAAATGTCTTCGGCTATGTATCTATAAATACATACAACAAAAGGCTGTTTCCTTAAACAAATTGCATCCAAGGGTTTTTCAACAAAAATTTCCTTTTTTCTAATGTTTAATTAAAAGTCTTGCTTTAAATAGTATTCAAAATTAAATAAACCAAATTTAATATGGGCACAGAGAACATTCCTTTGAGATTTTATTGATTACGTGTTATTAGAGTTTATTTTTGTTTTAGAATTTTCAGAGTTTAAGTTTCCCTACTTTCAGAGAGATCTTCATTTGTTATCTAAATTTTCATTATGTTTTTATAACAGAAGCAACATGTTTAAAAGAGAATTTAATGTTTATTAGTGATTGTGTTTCTAACCTAACTTCTATTATTTGTTTAAAATAGATGTGTCTGTGATTTCTGCAAGCATATTGGTTCATTCACGCCTAATATTTAATTTAACAATGTTGTAACTAAGTTTCTTAAGTTCTAAGTTCTTAAAATGTGATTGTTCATATCAGATGAATGATAAGAAACACGTTACGATTATTAGCGAAAAAATTACAATCTCAAAAATTGTTAAAAAATAAATTAAAACTATAATCACGACATTGTTAAATTAAATGTAAGCTGTAAATACGAACCATTATTAGCAGACGTATCACACTGATGAGATTAAGGAAAATCGAAACATATCTAATTTTTAAAATCTGGCGCCATATGCGTAAGCATGGCTGGCCCGTGACGTCATGGCCGCCCCGCCATGACGTCACGTGTTTCCAACGAATTGTACAGGACTTGCGTTTCTCTTTATTGCTGTTTCTGTGTGTACAGTCCTGTACAATTCGTTGGAAACACGTGACGTCATGGCGGGGCACCCGACAGTGTTGCCAATTGACAGAAGACTTATTTCACTAGATCGGGATTATTAATTCCACTAGAAAATCACTAGAATTGGGAGATGAATACTTTATAAGGTATTTTATGAAAAACAAAAAAAAATATTTTATATATTTATGTAATTAATAGTTTTTCTACTATAAATCTCCTTTTATTTAATTTTTTATTTTATATTTATTATTATATTATTATTATTTATTATAATTCGCACAATTTTACTTTTAAAAACCTATTGCACAAAGTACATTTGATTTTGTCTATTAAGGCCGTTTTACACCTAGCTATTTATTACGCAATGTATTGGCCAATTTAAAATTTTACGTGTATAATACGTATTTAATCCGTGTTATACACGTAAAATTTTAAATTAGCCAATAAATTGCGCAATAATAGCTAGTGTAAAACGGCCTTAACATTTATTAGGTAGTCGTCAAATATTAATAATTTACAACAATATACAACTAAATAACTTTAACCATGTTTTAAAAAATCATAATATATATCCTTATTTATTTTATTATTTTATTTTGTGCTTTCATTTATTTATTTACATATATATTTATGTATGTAATCAAAGTATAAGAAAACCAAGTAGCGTCGTCACTCACGTTTTTGTAAATAGGGTTTTAGGGAAACTTTTTGGTGACCTTCTACCATTTTGTTTTGTACACTGTGTCCGAATTTTTAAAAATGTATGTGTACGTTAGAATTAAAATTAAAATCATTCTTACATAAACGGAAATAATCTCTAATATTCGAGAAGAAGACCAAAAGCTAAATTACAAAAGACTTATCTAGATTCCGTATCATAGAATAGAACTAGTAGACCTACATAACATACATTATACGGTACAAAAATAATGGCGACTGAAATTTATCTTGACGAGTGGCGCTACATGATTTTCCTATACTTTGATGTAATTTAGTCTTCGTGTTCAATGAATTCACTAGATTCATTACTAAAATTAAATAAAATCCACCAAACTTTTCACTAGCCCTTAAATTCCTCAGCCTCCATCGCAATACTTAATATGTGAAATTATGGGAGAATATCTAAGATATATTAATTCAACTAGCTTTAGTTGTAATTTGTAAGTTGATGGTTATTCTACAAGCAAATATTATAGTTAATAAAGTTGTATTTTCTACTGTTTTCTACTACTTCTATTTTTATTAGGATCGCTTAGGTTAGACATAATCACAGATAACATCATATAATGCACGAAGATAACAACAAACGCGTAAACCACCGAAGTGAGACCGAGCGAAGCCGATTCAATTTCTCCAGCAAATTCTCCTGCTTATTTGTAGGAGAAAATACCGGGGAATCTACCGGGAGTACATACTTTCCTACGAAAACGTGAGAAATTCAACTCGAGAATAGGAGCTATTGGAATCGCAGCAATTTTTTGACAATTCTCTCGGAATTTCCACTCCCTCAGATTCGAGAATAACCCCCCTCCGATGAAGAAATACGACCAAAAGTTACCGTAATTCCCATTCTTACACCTACACCAAGTGCATTATCGTTACCTTTAGTAGCAGAAGTTGTCAATAATACCACCCAGTGAACTAAATTCAAATTTCCCGTTACTTCAACATTAAAGCATGAAATTACCTACTATTTTGTACTAGATCAATAGTTATTTGAATACCTTTAAGTTGAAGTTACAAAACATAATTGCGAGAAATTTGAATTTGGTTGACTGGGCAGTGAGTGAGTATTACTTAAACAAGAAACGAATTGCATTGAAGTATTATATTTTCTTTTATGTGATATCTTTGTGAATTGTGATATAAATATACAGAAAGTGTAAATAAAGGCTTTATTTTGTATTTATGCATCGATAACCATAAATAAATACAATAAAAATAAACCAGATATTGTACATATGTATATTCACCTAGTGCTACTTCATTTGACCTATGTTGAGTGGTTGAAACTGTCATTAACATCACGGAACGATGCATTCTGATGGCTAACAAACCACAAATTTCCTCTCCATAACGTCCATCACTACCACTTTTGTAAAAGTCCCCATTTTAGTACTGTGTCCATAAAGTTATTAAATATGAAGTCCGAACGGTGAAAATATCATTGTGCACCCGCATCAATCAGAATGGTTCTGAACTACAGGTTTGAACGAACCTTATATTCAGTGTATATATTGCCGTGGTAATCGGACTGTCTGGTCCAGTCCGGTTGAAAACCGGATAAGGTGGCGACCCTATTTGGAATGCCTACTACTTTGAGATGATATTTTCCCGTGTTGTATTTTCTCATAATAGGGTATGCTTTTGAAAGCACTTCTGCTATCTAATCCTATTTTTCCCTAATTAATGAAGCTTATGCACACATTTACAGGCAGTAGTTATGGACTTGCAGTAGTTATGGACTTATAGTAGTGAGAGTTCGTATGAGTTTTTACACTTTTGATGTGCTTTTGACGAGTAGTTCTGTCGGTTTTGTCACGTTCTACATTCCATCAGCCAAGAGAGAATAAACGCGGTGAATATCACGGTGATCTGATGTTTTGCTGTACATAGAGGTAACAAATGTTTACGTGTAATAAGTAATAGCCAAACACATAACGATAAAACTACAGGATTTATAATACTCAATACTCGAAGTACGCTTGCATAATGCTGCTGTCAATGTATACTTACTACCTAGGACATATATAAATAACTTATCTTCGAACATCAATAAAGATAACATTGTATTTCTACTATGAATATTCATGTAGTTAATTATGTAACTGGGGTATGTACATTAATTACGTCGTGTACATTTATTTTACTCTCTTTTAAATTTAATTTCAAGCGAAGCTACGAAAAAAAGGACAAACATTGTGTAAGCATTGTTTTTCAAAATAAAATTAAAAGCAGTAGAGTGCCAAAGTTATATTCTGTGTATTTTTATGTGAGTATTTACATATAAACAGCAATGATAATGGTAGTGGATTTGTATTGGAAAAGCTTGTAAACTCCAAACAACGATTAACCTTAGTAAAGAAAGGCAACTTGACATCACAATACGATCAGCATTGCGCTACCTATTGTCGTAGGATGGAACTAGTATTACCTATTCTAACATTACATTACAAAAAATTCGAACGCTGTATTATTTATACATTTTTAGTAATAAACTAAGAGATAAGTGTATATAAAATATGCGTAGTAATAATAAAATGTGTTAACTTGTTAGAATGCCTATACGTTATAAAAATAAATAATGAAATGATATAGGATGTATTGCAGACATGATCATATCTTCAAATGTAAGCCTATAATAATTTTCTCTTTATAGATCTCTGATAAGAGTGATAAGTTTTCTCCGGTGTTTTGACTTTTAGCTGTTGATTATCTTCCAAAGAAGCCGTAAATGTATTTAAAGCGACTACAATATTTGTTGAAGAGTTAATCATTATTAGCGTATATAAACAACATACCTCTTATTTTTGCTGAGGTTCTATTTGGTTTTACATGTGCATTTATTAACTCATACATTACATATACCGCACGTGACTATCTTATGACATAAATTGATAAATAATCACCAAACATCAACTGACTAAACTGGTATCGCCCAGCGATGTACTAATATTATTACAGAAATAATGAAATAACAAATGACAGCATGTGTGAAATTTTTAGCCATGTAGAAAACATCTTTTCAATATCTTGGTTAGCCCTTTCAACTGAACCTTGTAATTGGTTGTGTCGTGGCGCTCTATGTACAATTTTGGTTCATTCCACATGGAGTCGTAGTTTAGGTTTCCTGATATTGTGGTGGAGGCGCCGGATTTTTTTTTAAATAGTTTTTGAGATTGTGCCCGCACTAAAGGGCGTTGATGTATATATAGATCAGTTCCAGGTGGGATCGGGAGATTCGGGTTAAAAATTATGTTCGTATTGTAGGTGTTTGATGTATAGGAAATGTAAATACGAGGTGGAGTAGAGGACCTTTTCCGAAAATCTTGTAGACGAAGTTGTTTTTGCGGGATCAAACATCGGCGGCACTGCATCCACACACGTGCCAGTATCTAATGGAGGGGTTTGGGGAGTTCCCGAACTCCTTTCAAAGACATCTTTGTCTACCACAAGATCTACATCGTATTTATTTGACGCCATCCATCTACTCATATATCAAATCCAAGGAGAAAGCAGACTGTCACATTTCCAAGCAACTCATCGTTCGTCCAATATCTTCATGTTTTTATTCATTAATTTGTTAAAATTAAAAGATATACATTTTTGTCATTTAAAGCAAAGTTTACATCATTTCTTCTACAGTGCGATTATGCTTTTGTTTATTATTACAATTAAATTCATTTAAGTACCTAATTAGGTTAAAAGATATTTTAACCCAACTAGATAATTAAATGAATTTAAAAGATATTTTAATTTCAATTTTTGTAGATAAATATTAGGAAGTGAAATATGCCGGAGGCATATTTTGTCAGGCATGGAGAAATGCCACGAAATTATTATTATTAATATTTTAAGTAGTTTTTAAGTTAGGTTAAGCTGTACAAGCTAGCTGATTTATGTCCACTCAGCAAAAGTTGCCATGTAAAAAAGTGGGGAGGAGTGGAGGTAAATTAGGGCAGTAATATACGAGATTGGCAAGTGTAGACCTGTTTTTTAAAAAAGCGGAGTGTTACAGAACATTATTTTTTAAAATTTATATTGGTAGCACTGTAGCTAACATACACACTCACCGCTTTCACATACACATGCGCACATACAGAGAAGACAAAAAGACTGTTTAGTATTAAGACGTTATGTTTCAAGGGCAGTTTTTGTATTGCCTAGTTATAGCATTAAATTAACACGAACTAACGGCTGTTCTTATTTGTGGAATATACTTAGAGATTTGGGAACATTTTAACAACAGAATTAACATTTCAGAAGTGGGATAAACCAACATCAATGGACATTATTAAGTTTGAGCGTAGTGTCGGTATTTAGCGTCGGTTATGTTGATTGCGTGTGCATACATTTTTGAAGGCAAAATGTCTGAGGCTGAAGGGAATGATGCATTTGAAAATTTCCAAAGAGAACTTAGAGAAAATGCACCAGGAAATTAAAAAAAGCAAAGTAGTGTTGTTGACAAAGTGAATGAGATCAATACAATGCATAAACAGCAAGGCAGTAAGGGTGATATAAATTTACAAGAATTATTAAACTGCTTTATCGAAGAAAGTAAAAGAAAGGATGCCTTAATGGAAAGGGTACTGAATAAACTAGCGGAGTGGAATCCGAACGAAATTTCCAACCCAAATATCGCTTTAATGCTTGATTTACTGAGACACATAGACAAATTTGATGGAGACAGTTCAAAAGCTAAATGGTGGTTAGAGCAATTAGAGAGTGCACAAATGTTGCACCAGCTATCTGATGCATACATGCTGGAGACGACACGCACTAGGTTGATTATGGGTGCGAGTCACTGGAATCGAACTAAAATAAATGAAATAACAACATGGAATGACTTTATAGTGAAATTCAAGCATACTTTTATCCACGAAGAAAGTTTAAGTAGTATGTGGAAAAAAGTAAAGCACAAAAGATAGAGAAAAGGAGAGAATTTAGATGTTACTTTCACGAAAAATAAAGCTTTGCTGAGATTTGGGGTTATCGATCGAAGAAATGAAAGAACAATGCTTATCGGTCTGTGTTCCAAGGGTCTTTGTGACACTATGTTTGCGAAACATACAACCCCAAGGAGTGGCAACGGGATGGCACGGGAATAGGCGTATCGCGATTAATCGTTAAAAATAGGGAAAGGGGAGAAAATTCGCGGAAATTTAAATTGTGGTGGGTGCGGGTGAGGCGAACGTCGCTGCAGACCGAGAAATGTCACCACGGCGGATTTCGATTGTCGCGATTTCGTACGATCGCTACGAAGCAGAGATGATATTTGGGAGTGGGGTTGGAGTTTTTATTTATTAGATCCACTTTCATATTATATATAGTTGTGACATATTAAATGTAATATTTTATATTTCCTAAAAGTGAATCTAATAAATAAATAAACACACACGCGCATACCACACACATGTTGGCAAAAATTATTATTGTTATCCACATTTTACAGGATGAAAGTAAAAAAAACAAAAATAACCGCAATATTAAATACGATCACAAGTTTATCAATTAAAATTCGCTATGAATTCGTAACGGTTTTGAAACCCGGTTCGTTTGAAAAAATTCTCTTGGACGCCTGAGAGAACAAATTCGGGGAAACCCATACGGATGACGGTCTTAGTTTTGCGTAAGAATTAATTTAACATAAGTATAACTATAGAATTGCAAATTCTCCTAGTTTCAATAGCAAATCTATAATCAATGATTCTAACAGCAGAAGTTTGCAGTATTACCACTGCCACAGTATGGAGTATTTTTGTCATAACTATAGGGTGCTATTTAAAACACTACTAGTGGACTATAGTGGATACTTGTATATAATTATATCGATTTTAGTTTCACGGTTGTATCAAAGTAAGTATGTATGTATGGTATTTAAAGTATGAATATATAAAATAAATGCAGATACAAACCAGAAGCCCCACAGAGTTTAGTATGGACAACATAAGGCTTAAATATCATGTATTAAGGCAATCTGCCTCCACGATCTGAAAAACTACGGACCTTAGTGAAGATTTAAAGAAAGAATATATTTGCTTTTGAATTGGATGCAGCTTATTCAAGCTAAGACTTTTAAAAAGAGACATCCAAGTAGAACACTTGATTAAAGAACAATAGTGAATAGGTAAAAAATTAATTATTTGGCTAAATATTTTTTTTTTGTTTTTGAAGTTAGGGTAAGCACCTATAGTCCAAGCACTTGAGCTAGGTACTCATTGTACCGTCCCTATTAAATCTCTTACTTCCACTCGAGCACCTTGGTGTTCTCTATAAAGCTCAGTATCTTGCCCAATCGAAACTGGAGAATCCTCGAGGGCTCCAATAGATCCTTCCCGAAATGTTTCTTACTTTCAATTTATCACATGTGCAGATTACATGTAAACTCATCTCCTCCTGTAGTTCGCATCATCTGTACTACGGTTCGCCTACTCGACCTGTTTTTTAGGGGACAGCATCCAGTTACCAAACCAGTGATGGTTTTAACTACTTTCTTGCTGCGTCTGAGTAGGTTATCAGAGAATTTAGCATCCCCATCCTCTATTAGCGCTTTAGTATGGAGTTGACCTTCAGTCGACCACTTCTTTGTACTTTCTCTGCCTAACCAGGTCTAAATCTCCCCTTTAGCAGAGTACTTGGTAATTCCACACGCGGGTTCTGGATCTATCAAGTGTCTTTTAGAACCCTCTTTGGCTAGTTCGTCGGCTATTATATTGCCCTTTATATCTTCATGTCCTGGCACCCAAATCAGAGACACCGTGTAGTCTCCTGCCAGTGTATTGAGGGATTGTTTGCAGTCGCTAACTAGTTTTAACCTAGTTGCAATCATTTCTGCTCCGGCTGCAAGGCCGAATACCTCTGCCTGGAGGACCACCGTATGCTTTTCCAGGCTTATGGATATCTTTTGATTAGGGCTCGGCCTACAAATATTGGCTCCTGTGTTCTGGCTAGATTTGGATCCGTCCATGAACCAGTCATCAAAAGCAGTGATATCCCTACGTGCCTGGTATCTGTTCGGTATAAAGATTCTCACCTTTTTAGTGAAAATAATCTCGGGTACCATACTGTCCATGGGCATTTGCAGCAATGGCCTGTCTAGTATCGTACCCGTAGTATCAGTGTGGCTTCCAACTCTAGTGTTAAGGTGCCACAAGTTATTGGTTTTCAGTCTAAGGATCGCAGCGGTCCATATTGTGAATTGTTAAATTATCTTTGGAGATCAGTAGGGATCTGTAACTGGTGTGTTCAGTTAATATAACCTAAAAGTGTGCAGCATCTTCAATCTGAAATGATTGTATAACCGTATAAGCAAAAGTTATTTTCACTGTTGCCAGATCCGAGTTTAAAAAAAGTGATTCAATTTTCTCTTCTTATTGGGTTTTGTACTTACTACAAAGATTAAATGTTTAATACATTAGATATTTATTTATATTTCTTTATGTTGTTGAAAGATATGCAGTCGTGAACTTTCGAAATGACCGCTTAGAGAATAGCCATCGCTGCACTTATTACAGCCTATTCTATTTCGCTACAAATGGGCAGATGTGATAAATGCGAACGTATGAATAAAATGTTTTTATACTTATGTGGTGAAACATAATAGAATAGATGTGACTAGCGTGGTGCTCGCTGCTCTACAGGCGGTCATTCCGAAAGTCCACGAATGTACATATAAATTACTATTTCCACATAACTGACATTCTCAATGAAACAAAATATACACATATATTTTTAAGAGTTAGATATACAAAGTTATCAAACGTGGGTGATAAGTTTATTTTTTTACATTATGCTAGATTATTAGTTGCTTGTTGATCATTACTCGCCGCCATACTTGCCGCGTTAAGGACTTCTTGATACTTCTTCTGCTGTAGAACCGCAAGCTTATGTTTTTCAATTTGAATAATATATATTTGTCTTTTATTCTTTTAAATATTACCTCTAACTACTTACGGTTCAACACATTTTCTGTAGGACCTAAAATAGGTAGCTTTTTTTGCCGAAACATGACATCCTTGAAAAGTTTCTTTACACATTTTTGTACTCTATCGTTGATACATACATAACAAAGTAGCAGCAAGACTTATTTGTTATATTCAGCTTCTACTTCTACCGTGCCCACTACTGTTCACCACAAGAAAAACTGACACAAAAGCACTAATCGCTATTGCGTTCAGCGTGGATTTTACAATCACTATCCAAAATAGAAATTTGCGCACGTACTTGACAGCGCAAAGTTGATGTTTTCCGCCGCAATGATAGGTCATAACAGAGAATAATGTTGCGGCAACCGCGCAAAGAATAAATACTATTTAAAACATTTTTCTACAATCGACATAAGTCAATGTTTCGAGCTAACATAAGGCACTAATGCGGTAAAGTGTGTCACTTTACCGCACGTCTGCCTAAAAGTAATGTGATTTAATGACCGCGTTCTACTTTGTTGCGCTCGCTAATTATTAATGTCAAAATGAATTGTAATCCTGTCAATTTCACAATGTCAAGAAAATGTTGACAATGTCACAAATGTCACATATCCAATTTATTATAAAAAAATTTGGCGATTGTAGGAAAAATCATGTATGTAACTCGTGTTGATCAATTCGGCTTACGCCGCGTTAATCAATTTCACGTCGCGTGCCTAAAACACTTCCATTTCGTAACTTGTCACATAAATAGCTATTTTGCTTCTAGTGACCCATGTGTTTTTGTTGGGTAATCCGTTGCAGCGTACAAAACTGACAGCTATTGCACAGATTAAAAATTAAGCGACGTCTTTTGGAACTAGATTGCATAGGAACGACTGAAAATGAATTATAAAAGATTTTTACGGGGCTTTAAATAATATTTTTTCACAAATATTATTTAAAGCCCCTTCTTAAATGCGAGCTAGATCTCATAAGGTCTGTGCTATCAAAAAGCCTAGAATGATCTGCAGTTTATAGCATTCTGTTTATTGCTTTGATGCGGTACCCTTCTTAACCTTGATGATTTGTTATACATAATCGTTTAAATCCAAATTGATGTTCGCGCTTTTCAAATGGAGACTTTCTTAACCATCCACTTTCTGCCTTTTCTTTATCCTTATGGCAGCGTTTCAGTATCACTTACGAGAAAAATATGTACTGACTGATGTTTTTCTTTCGCGTTGGCTGTTTTGGATCATGTTTATTGTCTTATAGGATATATTCTGGCTATTAATGGTACATATAATTAACCACTATCAAGCAGTGTATTGAATGGATTTTTTGATCGGTGGTCTAGCAGCGTCATGTGCAGGATTTTTTACGAATCCTTTAGAAGTAATAAAAACGCGCATGCAACTTCAAGGAGAATTGCAAAAGAAACACAAGCATGTTGTACATTATAGGAACATTCTACATGCTGCCCACCAAATTGTCAAGCACGATGGTGTTCTCTCCTTGCAAAAAGGAATTGTACCTGCGCTATGGGTGCAGCTGATAATGAATGGCTCGAGATTAGGTGTGCCGATTTTAAAACCCTCTACTATTTAACTAAGTTCACTGTTTAAATAGGATTCTATGACTATGGTTTATCTCATGGATATTGCAACGACCGCCACGGTAAGGTCGTGTTTTATAAATCGGTTATTGTTAGTGGCTGCGGAGGAGTCGTTGGGCATTATTTATCAAATCCCTTCTACCTGTTAAAAACTCATCTTCAATCGGAATCTGCCAAAGCCATTGCTGTTGGTTATCAGCATCACTACAAAGGGACATGGAATGCATTAGGTGATCTATATGATAAAGGAGGTGTGAGTACAGTACATCTAACATTTAGTGTTTATTGAATTACGCTTGAGTTTTAAATTGTATAGGGGAAGTGGGGGCATAACCATAGGTATATGGGAGCACAATCGTTTTTTTCTGTCATAACCAAGTCATGGCTTTTGTATAATTTGATAGATGATGACGCTTTCTCAGAAACAACAAATAAAAGTAATGACGGATGTCTACGTGTTAAGCAGGTGTCAAGTTAGTTTCTGTCAGCCCGTCGGCGTTTAACTGACGTTTGAGTTTTTATTTTTCGGGCAAAAATCTTATTATTAATTAAGAGTTTGCTGACGATCTTACAATAGTCGTTAAAGGGCGATTTCCCAAGGTTCTGGAAGAATGAAAGCAAACTGCTTTAAGTACGGTTGACAACAGGTGTAGACAAGAATGACTATCAGTCAATGCTCAAAAAAACCAAGTTGCCACGTTGTTTTTCACGAGAAAAAGAGTGAAAGGATTTTCTAGGTTAACGGGACAAAATACTTGAGATATGGTTTGAAAATTTACATGGTATCTGCGTACCTATCCAAAAACAACCAATAAGGCCAGCATTGTCCTGGGTAGATGCTGGAGATTGTGAGGAAGAAATTGGGGCCTCAATCCAAAGATGACTTATACACAAGAGTAATTGGGCCCATAATAACACAGTATGGCGGTTCTAAAGACTTAGCGTACAATCAAATCACCTCGAGGTTAGCTTGGGATTACCTTGAAACTCTTAAGGCACTGGCTAAACACAACAAAGCTGCTTTGATGCAAGTGTCACGGCATAAGCAGGCAAGGAACTTTCAAATGAGCTAGCAAGAAAGGTTTCTGAAATAAAAATCACTGGACTTGAACCATGTCTTGCAGTAATCAAGACTGCTATACCTAGTGCAGCGGCTGAGTGAATTAAAAAGGACTGGAACTCGCTGAAAAATAGATACACTGCAAACGGATGATGAGGCATCAAGGCATTTAGCAACGGTGTTTTTAACATTTAGATTAGGACGGTAACGAGTCTATCAATTGGCGTCAAATATGAACCTAAATTTAGGTTATGCAAGAGGGTGGAGAAGACCTTGTTTTTGAATGCGTTCCATTGAAGCGACAGAGATTGCTATTGCTGGAAACAATCAATCTGTGGACTGATCTGTTGGAAAAAGATTTACCACACAGGCTCGTAAATCTAGTTAAAGGGTTTAACCTGTTTAGGTGAAGAAATAAACTAAATACGGAATAATACAATTGGCCGTAGGCCGCGGTGTTAAGAGAATAATGGAAAGACCTGATCTGCACTCAGTCAGTGCTCAAAATCAAATCCAATCATGACGGCGAAAGGCAGGGCGGTCAAAACGCTAAGTAATTTGGAAAAGCTGACTTGTCTGTATGGCATGCGCGCGATGAGATCGACTTCTACCGCCACAATGAAAGTAAGCCTGCCATCGCTACATGTTTATGTACACTATGTCAAAAAAAAATACGAATGCAGGGGGCGTTTTAGGTAGCCAACCAATTTAACAAAGTCATATAGTTGTGATCCGTAATGCACAATTTTTGATACCTAATATTTCGATTTTTGTTTCATTATGCATTTAAAGCCTTTTTTGCCAACGAATATCCTGAAACCATAAATATTTAAAACTGCATTTTATTGTCCAAATTAAAACGTTATAGGCATTAGTGTTCAAATAATTTGCTCCATGTTTGAAACCACCGCAAGACGAGTTTGAAAGATGTATTTGGAGCTAATGGGAGTAACAACTGTCAAAACTTAACGTATCGTAAAATGAAAGTGACATTATAGTGTCTTTGTTATTATATTTGCAGTTTATTGTGCGATACAACAAATAAATACGAATAAAATTCACATGGATACATACAAATAACAATGATTATTCAGATGAAGAAAATATCGTTCATGTAGGTATATCAAAAGTATAACAGAAGAAAAGTTCTGCAACAACATTGGTTTTGCATCAATGATTGCGCTGCTTTTCTGGAATGCATATACATATTAAGTTTGTTCGCGTCGCATGAACTATTTGCACTTTTATGCACTTTTTAGAACTTTTGTGCAAAAGTGCATAATGGTGCAAATAGTTCATGCGACGCGAACAAACTAATTATCTCTGTCATATACTTTTGCAGTATTGAATAATTACAAATGTTTTATATACTGAGAACCAATAATTATTATCCAACAATTTGTATTATTTTATCTTGTGATTAAGCGGTAAATGTTGAAACTGGCCTGCTGCAATCTCAAATACAAAAAGTGACACTTACTGTCAGTCAAATTCTGATTTTTTGTCAAAATCACACTGACGGTCTAGTATCTATTAAAGTGCTTTTAAAGCATTGAAAATGCCACGACTTCCAGGGCAACAAGATATAACTCCCGTAAACAAGGGCAAATTAATAGCATTGTTGGAGAGATATGTAGCAATTGCGGACATTGCAGAGGAGCTCAATCTGTCTGTAAGTATAATGTAAATATAGTACATACTTACTATGTTTTGGATACCAAAATCGACTTTTAATTCTTTCTTTCTTCATATTCGCAGATATCTCAGATATATCGCTGGAAGAGAAAATTTGTGGAATGCGACAACGAATTCTTTAGTGGGCGAAAAGGGGTATGTGGAAGAAAACGATTGCTAAGTGAAAACGATTGTAACATATTAACTGTTATTGAAAATCAGCAGTTTTCGTTCACACGTGAGATTGGAGAAAAGCTAAACTTAAACTGCTTGCGCCAAACAATTTGGAACCGAATACAGGAATCGAATTATAAGTGCAGACGTCCAGCCCATAAAGTAGACCTCACGGTCGCACATGCTATCAGTAGGCTTGCTTTTGCAGAAGCAAATATAGATCGTAATTGGGGAACTGTCATCTTCAGTGATGAGAAAGTTTTCTCTACAGACATTGGGTCCCGAAAACCGCTGTACCGGCTACCAAACACAAGATACAAAACAAAGAATAATATGAGAACTAAACGGAGTGGCCGGATTTGTTTAGGTTTATGAGGTTGGATGACAGCAGCAGGTCCAGGTGAATTGGTAAAAACTGGGCCGAGGACGAATTCGCAAGAATACATAGATATTTTGGAAACAAGTATGGTGCCGAGTGTGTGAGCGATGTATGGAGACGAACCGTTAATTTTCGTTCAGAACAATAGTGCGATACATTCATCGCGACGAGTGAGGGACTGGTTCGAAGGACATCCCCAATTTACTCTCTTGGATTGGCCAGCAAAGTCACCGGATCTAAATCCAATTGAAAATTTGAGGGGTAACATTATTAAACGATGGGATGACCTTCGTGGCAATGACCAAATTCGCAATGAAGATCTAAATGCTAGTAAAATTGAAATTTGGGAACATTTCAGAACAACAAGGGTCTGCGATAACTTTGTGGGTTCAATGCGGAAACGATTGAGGGATACCATTTCTAATAATGGTTTATGGACTATGGACTTAAATATTCTTTCTCATTTTAGTTATTTTTTCCCGTTATGTTGTTTGCATTTATAATGTTAACTTGTAATGTTTTTTGTATATTTATATATATAAAACGCTGGCAGTACGGATGAGAAGGAAGGGTGCATCATTGCCAATCTTGCGAGTCAAGCAGGAATATGCGGTACCGACTATTGGTTGGGTGACCATTCGGACAACACTTCTCAGCGGCTCGGTGTGTTCCGGCACCCTAAGCCAAAGGCCCTCCAGGCTAATTTATTTTTATTTCACCTTTGTTAGATGCATTAAAACATCCGAAATAACTTGTATGCTTTCTGAAGTAATTTTCAAAATGAATTTATTATTATGTGAAATTACACAAATGTATTTCTTAATTCGTGTGGAACAGGCTAAAATTTAAAATATTCAAAAACCAACATTATCTGATGAATTTCACGTTTACCGTTTACTCACAAGATAAAATACAAATTGTTGGATAATAATTATTGATTGTCAGTACATAAAACGTTTGTAATTATTCAATACTGCTTATTAAAGCATATCTATTCCAGAAAAGCGGCGCAGCGATTGATGCAAAATCGATCTTGTAGAACTTTTCTTCTGTTATATCTTTGATATACGTGAACAATATTTTTTTTCTGAATAATCATTGTTATTTGAATGTATCTATGTGAATCTTATTCGTATTTATTTGTTGTAGCGCACATTAAATTACAAATATATAGATACTAATATCGCTTTCATTTCACGATACGTCAAGTTTTGACAGTTGTTACTCCCACTATCTCCAAATACAATATTTAAAATCTGTCCCGCGGCGGTTTCAAACACGGAGCAAATTATTCGAATACTAATGCCTATAACGTCTTAATTTCGACAATAAAATGCACAGCAGTAAATATTTATAAATATGGTTTAAGGATATTCGTCGGCAAAAAAAGGCTTGAAATGTATAATGAAATAAAAATCGAAATATTAGGTATCAAGAATTGTGCATAACTATATGACTTTGTTAAATTGGTTGCCTACCTAAAACGCTCCCTCCATTCGCAGTTATTTTTTGACATAGTGTACAAGGAACCGCTAGCTCCACCGCATAGAGAATTATACACAGTCAAGCACCGATAAGTAAATTCCATGGTTCTGACCATAAAGAAATACTAGATGAACTTAAGGAGATTCCCCTTATGGAGGTGTCAGGTGATGCTATTGTTCAAAAATATAATCTAGATCGGTACTAGGTGTAATACCAGGTAAACAGGACTGGAAGAAAGAGCCAGCAGTAAAAGCGGGCTCGAACTGGTATACTAATGTCTTTAAGGTGGATATTATACTTTGACTAAGAACTTTTATAAATCGTTTATAAAAAATGCCAATCTTCTACAAAACTTAACCCAGTATACTATAAAAGTATTCGCCTTAAACTGATAACGGAGTAGGAGCCGGGGTATATAGAAAAAAGCCCAGAAAGAGCGTTTGGTTAGTTTCAACAGCGGCTTACTTTTAAACTAAAAATTTGAATGCAAATAATTGTATAATTGTATCTGTCTAACAATAAATTACAATTATTACAATGAAGTAAACAAAAATTAAAGGGACATCAGATAATAAAGACAAAGAGTTAGTTGGCTAATATATCTACTTTCAAATCAACTGTTGAATGGATTAACTGTGCAAAATGGCATCTTTCGTCACATAAGGCTTGTACAGGTATCGAGTCTGACGCTGATGTGTAATGCATGTGCAACTACTACCAATGCAATAAGTAACAGTTGTGCCCTAATCAAAATGGAGGGTCGATCATGGCCCTGGTTAGCGGCATAATCTTTTTCTTGTTCTTTAAACAATTTGTATTTCTGATTTCATGAAGAAGTTATGCGCCATTTTCTTTAAAAAAATATTCTTACGGGTGCAATTATGCCCCTACTTCCTTACTTATAGATTTTTCAAATTATTTAAACACTGAACTGGTGGAGTATGCCACCAGGCGGAGCTCATGATCTATTGCCGGAATCGCCGTACTAGCAAAAGCAATGAACCGGGAATAACACTAGGAACTGACTCGAGTTTCTGCCTACCAGTCGTCATCAGCGCCCCTCTAAGTATATAAACGCACACTCATGAGCTTTGCCTAGTGACATATTCTATCAATTCATTGTATTTAGGCATTTTTCTTTGATGTTTCACTTAAATACTGAAATTTAAATGGAATGATTAATTTCATAAAATAACACGTCTTCTTTCCTTTCAAATATCTTCAAATAGCACTTTTAGAAATATGCTTTGTTTTATTTATTATTTTTTTTTGTATAATCTAGAGTGTGATCTGTTTTTGTTGATTTTATTTAACGATATGTATGAATTACTAGCCACCACAGACTGAGTCTTTGACTATAGCTTTATCTTTTATTTTGTAAAAAAAGTATTTTATAGAATTCAATGTTGCGTAAATTAAAAATATTTTTGTCTATGCAGAATTCGTCAACAATAGGCAACAGCAAACTGATTATAAGTGAAATGCGCTGTATACTATTTCATTTCTGGGCTCTGCTGCGTCTTTGTCCACTGTACCACACTCTAAAAATCCTTCGTTTTTCCTTGGGTTCTTCTAGCCAACAGAAATGTCCTTAAGTTTTGGAATAAAAAATTCTCTGATCAGCCTCCAGGCCATTGGAATGTATTTTAGTGCAGGACTTCCTTTGAATCATATATTAAGCTTTTGCAACAATTTCCGGATCCTTTTATAACACAATTGAATAGATCCCATCCGATTCTAGCGATTTATATGGTTTGAATGAGTTGATTGTCCTTAGTACCATTATAACAGTTACTACTTTTTTGTTATCTGCTTGTGCTTCCGAGATGCTTGCCTCGTAGGTTCCAGTTTTGTCTCATTGCAGTCTTGCAGTGATGAATGGGTAATTCTAGATTCAGGAAATTAAACTGGGAAAGCTCTCTTATGGTCTTATTTATTTATTACTGATCTCTTAAGACCTTGAAACTTCTTCTCTTGAGCTTGAGAATTAATAATTTGCGTCAGCATGCTTGGTACTGGTCCATGCTAAGGACCCCAAGCAAGGTTTCGTTAATGAAAAAAGTAATGTATGTACATTGCATCCTTTTCCACATTCTCCATTGCTGCAGTCTGAATTATTTTACCCCTGCCAGAATATTATTAGCACAATCACTGTTTCTGTTCTCAGTTCAACGGCTCGGTCGGTGTTGGCAAACCTAAGAGGAGCCCATGTGGTGATTGAGGGCTGAATCGACTGCATAATTATAATTTGCAATACTCTTAGTGTTATAATGAGATTTATTTTCCTATTACTCAGAAGACAAGATTCAATTTTACATCAAAGTTATGATAATTTTTGATTTGACTTTTATTTTTGATGATTTGTTTTTTTCCTCTTTTGTTAGATTTTAATGTATTTTTATTTCAAATTAATATAAAATTCCTTGAACTTATAGAGGCTTATCAAACCATTTATAAGATTCTATATGGAACCTCATCAATATTTCTTATGTTAGTTTAAATTGAATCATACACATTTTAGGCTAAATCCAAAAATAGAATAATAAGAAACCTTTACATTAGAAAATATTTATAAATTATAGATATTACATCATTGAATCCTATTAAACTTTTAGGAAAAAGATATTTTTCTAAAATGAAAAATAAAGCTCATAGTCTACTCTAGTCAGGTTTTAAATTTTGTTTTTTATACTTTATTATTGAGTGAATAACAAAAATACAATCTTAGATATAATTTTTTATTCAAGATCACTTGTTATATTTCAGTTCAAGGCACTATTCAGGGCCGGTATAGCTGTAGTCCCGCGTGCATTTGTAGCTTCAAGTTCCCAGTTAATGTCATTCGTGTATTCTAAAGAGTGGCTCCGAAGAAAAGAATATTTTAACAAACATCCAATTACAACGTCGTTCTTTGCGAGTATGATCGGAGGAATCGCAATTAGTGTAATGACTGCTCCATTTGATTTAGTACTAGTTAGATTATATAATCAAGGTACGCATTTGGCATGATGCTTTTGGTGCTACACTGATAGAAAGAATTCTTTAAATCCATGTTCCAAATCTGTATATACTAAACAACTCTATTTAATTTAATCAACACTATTTAAAAAGATCCAATTATTTCTTTAAATCGAAGCACGCTCTCTTTTGTTGAGAGAATAGAATATATCATTATACTCAAAAACTTTAGATTTTGATACAAAAATTTATTTACGCGGAAGTTTATTTTCATTTAAAGAAGTATTCACTGTTATTAAAAAAACAAAGATTTAAAGAAAGTTTGTTTTTGTACTTAATGGATTACAAGTTAAAATACTATTTTATTTTCGAAAGATTGACAAAAAAGTGTTGCAGAGAAGATTACTACACAGGTTTAGTTATTACTAAACAAACATGATTGTCGTATATAATTCACACAAATAAACTTAGAATATATTTTCCTAGCCTATGAAAAACCAAACCGCTACGGCCGTTGGCTGCGACCCCGCAAAATCTCGCGGAGGAGCCTTACTTATCCTTATCTAATATACAAAAATAATAATTTTTCACTTGAAAATCGCATTTCCATCATTGAAGAAAATCTTTTAGTTATAAGATCGCTCTGCCTTGACAGGGTCTGTAATAATATGTTTTAGAAATACACTTTTTGATGCTATTAAAAATTACCATTGCTTTGAGGTGAAGTATATTAGCTTAAAGAAAGGAATTCTTTCTATTGGGATAGTAAACGGCTATCGAAGATCTAAATAACTCGTTGTGTTATGACTATTTTATTAATACCCTAACAACTTTTTCAAACCATTCTGAAATAAGGTAAAGTCAGGTAAGTGTGTAGTAAAAATTGCATAGTGTGAAGAAAATGTAACACTGTTCACTTAATAAGACATTTTGATAAATTTTACACATAGAAGTGCGTAATATATGCCCAGATGTAAGCCTTCAATAGATACGCCTTTTATAATTATCAACGGTTTACTAGAAAAAAAAAATAAATTTTAAAAACTGTCAATGCTACACACTTACCCAGCAAAATGGGGCAAGTGTGTAACCGTTCCGCATTTTATATATTAAGAGCATTATGCTTTAGTTCGGCCAAGAGTGTAATACTATACCGATGTTTTTTTAATAAGGTATGATAATGTAGAACTAGTATAAAGTTTAGTACATTAGTAATATAACAGAGGACATCCATATTTTCATTTTGAAAATAAATGTAGCCAAACTACACACTTGCCCCGGTTACACACTTACCTGACTTTACCTTATAGCACTTTTAACAAGTTTTGGTGCTTTATATGGTTATAAATAACCTGGAAGTAAATTTGCTGTAATACACCCGATTTCTCAATTATTAGCATGTAAACATTGATCTATGTGTACCATCTATTCCTGCACGTAAAATCTTAGCCCAACCCAGTGTATTTTTCTGTTATTATATTTTATCAAAATAGTTATAAAAACAAACATATATCGATGACTTGACAACAACGCGATTCAATGTAGAATGTATTTCAGAATGCATGCCGTGCTAGCAATTTTTAATTTGGATGTCAGGCAATTCTAAAACATTTAATGAAGTTGTTGCCGCGTGTATCGAGCTAGCTCATATACAAGTCGTTAAACTTTCTTAAACTTCTATTAGAAATTTGATTTTTAAGCTTGCAAAGTGGTCATGGTCTACTGTGATCTATTTAAGGAAAATATTTTCAACTTTATAGCAGTTTTACTGTACGAGGTATTGATGTCATCTTTCTTATTTTAAATTGAATGGTGCAATTCGTATCGGTCTAGTGAATTTGCCGAACCATATGTATTAGGATTCCATATGTCTAAACTCAACCGTTTTTGAAATATTTGCAATTTTATTGAATTTTTTGTTTGTACTCTTTCGAAATGAAATTAAATAGTTCATGCGGTATTACACAGTTCGTTGCTCTACTAATGTCGATGCAACGCAAAATTCTAGGCATTCAGCGTTATAGCAATAATCACTGAACCACACACAGGTTGTTTAAAATCGCACCTCTAATCTTTCTTTAACCCAACAAAACTTTTCTTTCGAAAGGAACATACAAGGTACGTTTTACTACAGTATTGAATGCGGCGTTTAGGTTCTACATCGATTGGTACTGGAAAAAATAATTTTACTTGCTTGAAACTAGAGATTTTGGCATGTTTTAGGCAATTTGCAAATGCTAATATTTTAAAAACTATCAAGAATAGGTATACCTACCAAACTCTACGCTACATTCAATGGCGTAGTAAAAAAATATGTTCCATTTAAAAGGAAGATGTCTTGTTAATTTATATCCACATTGGAATAGTAGAATAACCAAATACCTAATATCCCATTAATTATTTGATTTTCTTCGAAAGAAAACGATTAAACGTCAAATTAATATAATTACAAATATCTCAAAAAAAAAAAATGTTTAGAGATAGGAACCCTAATACGAACTGCTCACAAATTATTCAATTCATTAGACCGATAAAAATTGCAACATTCTATTTCAAATAAGGAAATTGACACCAACGAATTATATTATTATGTACAACACTGAAAAACGCATTTAGATGCTTCTGTCATCATGTGACAAAACAGAAGAATAGACCACATTTTTATGTTATGC
The DNA here is from genome assembly GCA_004143645.1 of Protaetia brevitarsis. Lineage (NCBI taxonomy): Eukaryota > Metazoa > Arthropoda > Insecta > Coleoptera > Scarabaeidae > Protaetia > Protaetia brevitarsis. The sequence goes on along the minus strand of RXPK01002744.1, from coordinate 23,519 downwards.
ACTGTCAAAAGACTATACTGCTATTTTTTGACGTATTAAAGTTTTAAATTAGAATTGTCCTATCATGCCTTATTGCACCAATCGAAATTAAAAAGCTCTGCGCCAAAAGATATGTTGTTATGTGTTCATATATAATTTTAAATTAACTTTCTTAATTATTTTTGAAATCTCTTTTTGGCACATACCCTGTTGGACACTTCCAGTTTTGACATTATATTATAATACTATTGAATGATAAAATCAACCTTTTAAAATAGTTAAGCTTATATCCATTTCTTTTTGCAGGTATAAGATTGAAAATTATGCAAATCTTGATCATTTTCACAGGTTTTATCTTCCTATTAGGTACTGCCTTACTAAAAATAAGAAATGATTGGTAAATTGTGAATTGGAAGTATAACCTGCAGAACATTATTAAGTATAAAGAAATATAAGAATGCAATATGAACTATTTGTTAAAGACAACAAACAAATGTGAAAGCCGAAATTCCATATAGATACAATGCGGCTGTTTGAATTCTGCCACATTTAAAGATAGCGACCGGCTGTTTAGCGAACTGTTTTTTAAGTACACATGCACGTTCCGGGGTTGTACATAGTGCGTTCGATAAATACCGATAACCTATTTACCGAAAGTGCTGTAAAGTTCAAAATATTTTTCTTAAATATATCACTGTAGTTCTTAGTAGATGTTCAAAAAAATTTAATAAGCCAGTTCGGTGGGACACGGTTTGGCAACTTCCATGCCTTATATATGCACCCAAAGCGGTATTTGCCAGGCCGTACAGGTACAGCAACTGAATAAAATGACTATGGTGCTTGCTAGTAAAGAAAAAATTACATGCATGTAATTTTTGCCAGATATATTTTTACCTGGTGTTTAAATTTCGCCGTGTACATCAGTTTTACGGCAAGATCGTAAAAAGATATATAAAAATGCGAGTACTCAAAAGGTATAATATTAAACAATCATAATAATAATAACCTTTGCAGGATGTATTAAAAATACTTATTAAATATGAAAAAAAGGGATGGAGTGAATTAAATTCAAATAAATGTAGGCAGGTAAATGAACCGTTTAATAAAACAGGAATCATTGGAAAACATTATTTATGCATTTAATACTCATAGTTTTAATGACCACATTCGAAATAAATTAAATTATTATTTTGTTATCAAAATCACTATATTAAGCAGTGATAGATTAGTTTGCCGCGTTATATAAAATATTTCCAAACTTATTCAATGAATTTCGCCTTTCACATCTGTTATTTGCTGTTTCTAATTTTTACAACTTCACTTATAAATACATCAACACAATTAAAATACAGTATAGACTCTTTAATCCGAACTAATTAAGACACGGGCTTAAAGGGATAAGTTCGGATCACCGATATTTTCGGATTATTGGATAGTACATACATTTATGTAAATATGTAGGTACGTGTTACTTAGAAGGTAAAAAATTACAGTAAAACCAAACATTATCGCAAAATATCGAAATGCATATATTTATTAAAAATAACAGAAAGCTTTAAAAATATGTATTTGTAAAATATGTATACATACAGCTTAACGGTTACAAAAGAAATCGGTGATACGTGTTTGCTTTTTGGTATCCATTTCTTTCTTGATGCTCTCTGCCTGTAAGGTGCGCAGCAATATTATTTGCTGAGGAGGTAAATTATTCTCACAAGCCCATCTTAAACATGTGGAGAAACCTTTCGTAGCCTCTTCGTGTGTTACAAGATTAACTGAGGACATTTCTTCATCGCTCTCTTGATTGCCAACATCTTCATGTTCTGTATCAGAAATGACTTCAATTATTTCTTCTTCAGTTAGGAATGCACCATCTTCATTTTCCCCTTTTACCCATTTCTGTATATCCTGATCTGACACAGTTTCGCCGATTTTTACAAACATTTCCTTGATTTCAGTCAACTCATTACTAACCTGCATTTTATTAGATGGAAGGAATGTACTTAATGGCAAATCATCTTCATCAAGGTCTTCTTCAGTCTGTTCATTGTTCACAACTAAATCAACATCTTCTTCAATCGTTGTTAAGTCGGGACACCAAACAGGTTTCCAGGATTTTTTCAACAGTTCTGATCTTACTCTTTGCCATGCTTCGTCGAGAAAAAGTACCACGTCTTTTAAATTTACTGTCTTTAATATCTGTGCAATATCGTCATTAGATTCAACAATATGCGAAAGAAGTTTCTTGCGATAATTAAGTTCAATAGCCTGAATTACATGTTGATCCATGGGCTGCAGAATCGGTGTACAATTTGGAGGAAGATACATGGCAAAAATTTGTTTATCTTCACTTACTAATTCTGAAGCATCGGGATGACCAGGAGCATTATCTAAAATTAACAGAGCTTTCTTGGGTAATCCTAATTCCACCATTTTTCTTTCTACCGACGGCACAAAGTGAGAATGAAACCAGTCCTTAAGCAGATCTCTTGTTATCCAAGCTTTCTTTGTTCCCTCATAAATTACGAAAAGCTCGTGGGTTTTTTGCCTTTCCCAAAACGAATAATGGTAGTTTGTGACTTGAAAGAATGAAAGTTATCCTCTGCTTACTTAATTTTCTTCCTGGTGCCGATGATTCAGATTTCCTAACCAACGTTTTCTTTGGCAATACCCTCCAATAAAGCCCACTTTCATCCGCGTTGTAGATTTGGTGAGAATTTAGTCCTAATTTTTGAACTGTTTTTAAAAGTTTTAATTTAAACGGTTCCACTGCGCTAAAATCACTAGACAGCTTTTCGCCCGAGACACTTAATTGGCTGATTCCATATCTCTTTTTGAACTTCTGTAGCCACCCACCACTTGCGTTAAAGTCTTTAATATTTAGCTTCATAGAAAAAAAACTTAACATCGCATTTTGTGCGAATTAAAGAGTTTTGTTCGGATCACCGAAATGGGAATTCGTCAAGCCGGATTAGTGGATATTCGGATTAACATGAGTTCGGATTAAAGAGTCTATACTGTACTTCTCGTTTACATTTAGTATCCCCACATTTAACTATCGTACAGTTCCAGTTTTAGTAGTAAATTTTTTGACTGTATCTTTTTTTTGAATTGAAAATGGCAAAATTAAAGTATCACTTAATTTCATAAAAATTTTTATTTCTATTGGCAACCTTTAAATTAAAGAGAAATTTGTGTACTTAATTTTATTTCAATTTATTAATATTATTTCTAATTACCTCCAGTATTTGGGCTTTATGTAATTATTATTTAATCAAGAAAGTAAAATAGTTTCGAGCAGTAGCAATAAATAGTTATGATAAAATAAAGCACCAAATATATGGTTTCAGTTTGCTACAATTGGAAAAACGTATACGCATTATTCAACTGCGGCATTGCTAACAAACTTTTTGACCTGTTGCATCATTAGCTTACACATCCATATATTGGAACTCTTGTTTAAAAACTATTAAATTAGTAAATTAGATTCCCTGTCGTTTCGACGATCGAGGACGAAAATTCTGTGCAAAGCGCAATTGCAATAGAAACAGGTTGTTGTTATTGCATTCTTTCTTACATTTGACATTGCGATACTATCCTAATCTGCGACGAAGCGGACAATCATACCAAAAAATACCCTTTACGGTATACGATAGATAGAAAGGTGTCGCAATTTTTTCGGCTTGCCCAGAGATTAAACGTTCGCAAAATTTGACCTTTGCGGTTTTCCGTCAAAGGATTAAATGTAAAAATCCCTACGTTTTATTTTTGATATTCAATAGAGTCAGGTGTTTACAAAAATTGTATTCACGTCATATATGCTCTTTACTAGCAAACCCCGCACAGTTATTTAATTCTCTTGGTGTACATATGCTTGAATCAAACCGAACTTGCAAGTTATTTGAATTTTTATAGGATATGACACTATTTTTCAACAATGCTTACTATACAATTACAAAAATTGTTGTTAAACTATTTGAAATTACTGGAATCATCTTCCTTCGTTTATAATTTCCATTTTTTTTCATTTAAATGCTTGGATGCATAGCTACGCTTAATTCTCTGGTTGTAGGTATAACTGATAGAGGTCAAGGGATGTATTACAAAGGATACTTCGACTGCATATTAAAAATTTATCGAACGGAAGGCATAACGGCATTTTACAAGGGTGTAGGACCTATGTACTTCAGATTGGGTCCACATACAGTACTGTGTTTAATGTTCTGGGATATGTTTAAGGAAATTTACGCAGTTTTCTTACAACGTATAGGAAAATGATAGTACTAAGAAATTCTAAGTCGATTGTCAACACGTATGTTAGATCTGAAAAGCACAGTTTTTGTGTTTAGATATTTTTTTTTGCTATGTAAAATTAGATCTAGAAAAATATTTTAATAAAGCATGGTGTTAGAATTTACAGTTTTTGAATTTAGAAGATTCTGATTTTCAGCAACAAATGCGAATCTATTTGTAACCCTGAGAAGTATAAACGTATTGCAGATAAATCTAATGTGAAGTAAGTAAAGTTTATGTATAAAACATCAACAAAAAAAAGACTTGAAACTATTAACTGAAAAGCAGAAGCGCATGATCTTTTGCGGGAACCACCATCGAAAAACAGTGAACGGCGAATAAGCGAATAACGGACTCAAGTTTCTGTGCATAAGACATCGTCGGTGACATTGCAAATTAGTGACGGGCATAATCGAAAATTTCGTGATCATCAATCGAGTCATCATATGATGACCTTTTTTTTAGGTGCCCACTTCCTTTTTTTGTGCTTTTGTTAATAAGTATACAATGACTTTTTTTAGGTTCTCATTTCCTTTTCTATGTACTATTCCTCCCAATTCCTTCTATTTACAACGCGATCATTCCAATCACATTCATAATCGAATATCATTCATGCAAATCGTTCATAATTATACTCTCTATCCCCGATCACTTACTCGCTTGGGAACACCGGCAACTGTCAAATTTCGACGATCTGACTAAAAAAAGTACCGTGGTAGAAATACACCGCCCCTTCGAAGTTTGCGTATTTTCTTAATTTTTAGAAAAATCTCCGTAATTATAATAGATATTAACAAAACTTTTTTAACATAATTTGAAGCAGATTCTATCGTCCGAAAAATGATGTTAGTTATTATCGGAAAAAGACAAAAAAGCTAATAATGGGGGATGTAATACCCCTATCACCTATTTCTTTAATAATTAAATAATAAAGTTTCATTTAATGTATATTATTACATTATTTACTAAATGAGTTCATTGACGTTTTACATGTTTTTTTAATAGAATATCATTGATTTATTTCATTGCGCACAGGTTTTTGCCGATAAATATTCTTAAACTATATTTGTAAGTATCTGAAAGCGTGCATTTTATTATCGAAACTAAGACTTATAATGTTTATTCGAGTTTGAAACCGTTCCAGGGCTGGTTTTAAAGATGTATTCGGAGATGGTGCGGGTAACAGTTATTACTCAACGTATTGTAAGATAAAAATGACATAAACATCCAATATCCAAATATCCACTAATAAACACGACAAAAACGGAGTTGTTGCAAAACAGTCTTACGGCAAACAACTCTATGACTTTGTTGCATTGGTTGCTTTACAACACACTGTAACACCCCGCTATCACTAACGGGTTGTTTTAAATATATTGAACCTTATGGGTTCGAAGTAAGCGAGGTTACTAGAGGGGGAATGAATAAAACACCAGAGTAAGAACTAAAGGAAACTATATTATAAATTAAAAAAAAACATCAAAACGCCATAAAATTACATTAAAACAAACAGCAAAAAAAAAGGATATATAAAAAAAAAATATATATATAAAATTGGAGATTTCGAAGTATAAGTAAAAAGGGGAGGCGATGAAAATAATTAGACCGTAGAAATGCAAGCCAGAATAACTGTGCAGACTTACCCTTCTTCTTTCGGTTACACTTATATTAAAGACAGGTAACGAACAAAAAGTAATAATATGACCAAAAAAAAAACAAAAACTACTAACACTTATTACACACAAACTAAAAAAAATTAAATAAGGATCACTCCCGGAGTCCAAGATGTTCTCACGAACACCGATCCCGAACTTCTCTTCCCGAAAGGTTTTCAGGTACTCTTATCACCTCGTATATTACAAGATAGAAACAGTGTAGATGTTCCTTCCATTACAACAATGCTTTATTTTCTTGTAAAACAATATACCGAAGACATCAACACTAGTTTCCATCTAATGACCATTGGTGTTTATCAGCACTTTTGATTTTTCTAGGATTTGCGAGTTCATATATAAAAAAAATGCCGATCTAGTGGCTGGCGTTGATCGAATGATCATACCGGAAATTGGTGTCGCGACTCACAGTTAATATGAGCTGCAGTATTAGAACTTGAAATTGTTAAGACGAACGGGAATCGAAAACTAACACCTTGACGTATACAAAGAAATGAAATGGAAATATATAAAGAAGAAAATAATTTAGAATATACCGGGTTATTACATAGCATCCCCTTTTGTAAAAGAATGGGTACTTCTACAAGTAGCCATTACTTTTGAATCACACTGTACAATGAAAAATAATATTTAAATCCTACTAATTAAAATATTTACTTAAGGTCCTTAATTTATTTTTCAAAATGCTCTCTCCAAATATTCGCGGCACATTGCACTACACTGTAAACAAGTTATGATGTGTTGGTTGTTGTTGGAGGTTGGGCGCCATCCATCCTGGTTAGTTGGTGGTCCTTCTTCGATGCAGGGTAGAGGGTATGTGCCAATGTAAATAAGGAATTGTACAGGAATTTTTGTGAAGGTATATTAAATGCAAGCGCGGTCTGTCGCTGCGGAACATTAAGGAAGACCACGGAAATTAGGATCTAAGGGTATTGGTAGTATCTGGTCTTTTCAGTCCAGTGAGTCACTACTGGGTAAAGGGTACTTGTACTCTGAGTAATGGTTGGGGGTCTATCGCTGTCAGTAAGGGTTTGATTATCATCTTGTTGCTTTTCTACGTCGGTTGATTGATGTTTCTTTTCATGTTGATGCAGAAATAACATTGACAATGTGTTCCACAAACTTGCGAGTATTGCTACTCCGCATCCTGCCGCTCTATATATGGCGATACCATTTAAAAAGACTCCGGCCGTGTATTTTATTAGCCGCAGAATAAAGTAAAATCCGATGAAACCGCTCATTACCGTTCCTACATCTGTGAACCATCCCCAAATATATCTGAGGGTGGAGTCTGCTAGTTTTTTAATTTCTTCTTTATCGAAAAGATGTAACGTGGAATAACCTTGGTCATCAGTATCTCGACCTGCAATTTTTCTAAGAATAATATTCGATACTGCCGATCGCTCCATTCCGAAAGTTAGGGCTTTTTGAACTTTTAACACTTCCTCGTGGGTATACAAGCCGCTTGATCCCAGAGGTTGAATTGGTTTAAAATGCAAATTTGGCTCTTCTTCTACTGCTAGTAAAGTTGGGGCATCCTGCATTACAGGGTGAGGTATCAATCCTATCCATTTTCCATCAATAAAATACAGTGGTGGTGTGACTGCACTACATTCCACTTGTTCAGCGTATTTTTGGATTAAATGTGTGAGAGGAGACATAAAAAGAGATTGATTATTTACTGTTATAGGTAATTCGTGGTAACAGTTCTCGGTGCGTCTAATATGCACTACTCTTGGAGTACATTTCATTACATACAGTACTTCACCAAGTACGCGTCCAATGTATCCTAGCTGATTTTTTATAACAGCGCTTACCGAATTGGGTGTTAAAGGGGCCAGCAATAGTCTATTTTTCAGAATTTCTCTGTGCGCTAAGCATCTTCGGTATACGGTATCAACATATAGCGCATTAATGGCTCGTTTATATGCTTGTTCAATATAAAATAATTTACTATTTACATAAACTGTTAAGTCAGTATTTTCGGTGGTTACGGACATCTCTGATTGAAATTGGTTATAGGTTTGCTTTTCAACAACAAGTACTTTTGGGTGTTCACTTTGCCAAACTTCAACTCCGCATAAGGCAATTACTTTATTAGTGACAAGGCAAATATTTTGTCACCTTGTTCGACTACAATTATTTTCCCAGATTTTGAATGAGTGACAATCTCCGCCTTACCATCATATAATAAACTGAAATTCTTATGACAACTATCCTGAGAGGTGAAATCCCATATTGTTTCGCCGTACGTAGAATCGATGCAATAACCTGATAAATAGGGACATAAAATACCACCGGACAAACTTATTTCATTACTCTCCATTTTAACTCTAGCCCAATATGATCGAAGATCTATTTTGACTGTTGCGTAAACGACTACATCACTCCAGGAATGGTTTTCTTCTATGTAAGTTACTCCTTGACAGCTGCCATCATCTTTTAGGGTTCCTTCCAGGGTAATAGACGTGCTAGTGGTACCATTAATTTTGATTTCGTATATTTTCTTACGATAAATTTGAACAGAACGATGTCGATGTGTTTGTCTACACTCTTCTCGCCTAAGGGGTAGATATAGCTTGATAGTCCTCCGGCAACCGCGGATGTGTGACTGTGCATCCCGCAGTAGGATATTATTCTGGTGATTTCGACCAGACAAGTTTTAACTTCCTGTAACCTGATGTCATTCCTTTGGACAATTTGTACGCCCACTTTTTCGGTCTTATATTCTTCTTCCTGCGATGGGCACTGTTCTACGTCACGCACCGAAATTGTGGTTATGGTATTGTTAGTATTTTCACAATCATACGCAATTAATGCAAAACCGCAACAACATAGCGCAAACATAATCAGCGAACACGGAGAGCATTTTGAACACAATCTAAAACAAAGTACTTAACTAACAACATGCATAAGTATGTATAAAATAATCAGAATGAACAATTACAACAAACATAATGAAAAAGAAATAAAAACATACAAAATTGACATACAACCTACTTATAAATGTTTTTGTACCGTTTATGTGTGCGGTACATATTTAATTGTTTTTTTCTTATGCCGGGTAGAGCTTCGTACACCGCCTTTAATAACAGTACCAAAGGCACTTGTTGAGGGAGGTATATCAGGAGGTTTTTTAACAGTTTGTTGTTGCCTTATATTGTCTAAACCTTGCAAAATAGTTAAACTAGTATTTTTAACTTTATTGTTGGTGTCATTATCGTCCGTTTCATGAGTAACATTATTATTATTACTATAATTTAAGGGCCAATTATCAGTATCGTCAGTTTCGTGTGTGTCTGTATCGTCCGCATTAGGAATATTGGGTTGAAATAGTTTTAGTCGATTAATATGTACCAAATGCTCTTTTCTACCATGTAATTCTCTAATTTTGTAATTTACCTCACCTTTTCGTTCTATAATTCTAAACGGTCCTATCCAAGGCTTAACTAACTTTTACTTACTCTACTTGTACACTTGGATCATGCAAATACACTAAATCTCTAAATTAATTTTCTAATCTTACTCTTTTTATTATATTGAAGCATTTGTACTGCTGACGCCTGATTCTGTTTTTCCCTAACTGTTTGAAATGCATCTTGTAATCTCAGTAATAATTCCGAAACATAGTTTGTATCACAATCATATTTTATAGTTTTTTGCTTTAATATATCATCAAAGGGTAAAACAGGATCCTTCCATGAAGTAAGAAAAATGGGCTGTAGCCCGTGGAGCTATGAGTATTCATTCTGTATGCCATAAGGACATACGGAATCCATTCATCCCAATCCTGTTGACTCTTTGATACATAATGTGATAAAATATCTTTAAATACTCTATGACTGCGTTCTATCATGCCGTTACATTGTGGATGATACGCAGTTGTTTGTAATTTTTCAACTGACAACAATTTGCAAACATCTTTCATTAATTTAGAAATAAAATTGGTACCTTGATCTGTGATAAGTTGCTTGGGGTTCCATGGCGTGAAATAATTTGAGTTACAAAAGCTTTCGCTACAGTTTCAGTCTTTTGATCTGCTAAGGTATTGCTTCTACATATTTAGTAAAATAATCTTGAAAAGTCAGTAGATATTTATTATTGTTATTATGAAGTGACAAAAGGGCCTACTATATCCATAGCAGTTCGTTCAAATGGTTCTAAACTTCAGGGAAACTTTGTAAAGGAGCCCGTTTAAATGTGGGGAAGTTTTTCGTTCATTACAAGAAGGACATTCATTACAAAATTTAATAATATCGTTTTTCATATTCGGCCAGTAAATCTACTTTGAATTAAAGACAAAGTTCTAGCTTTCCTGGATGTCCTGCAAACGGTAGAGTATGAAATCATGCATAGCCTTATAAACAAATGTTTTTTGGAACAACTAATACATCACTATCCTTAATTTTACCTGTTCTGTATAACAGTCCTTCCGTATCTAAATAATATTCATCACACATATTTTCATTAGATTCACTCAATTGTCCTTTGATTGATTGACAAAATGGATCTTTCTCTTGTTCTAATTTAATGAGATCTCTATCCAAACTGGCAAAAATGTTGTATCCGTAGTTATAAACATTAACATTAGTAACATTATTTAATAAATAATAAATTTGAATATGGATAGGTGTATGCAAGAAACGTATTTAATCATTGGAAAGACAATTGACCAGTCTAACTTGTCAAGACCGCAACCTATTTGTGGCATAGCAATATAATTATCATTATGTTGTAAACAGAACTCTTTCAATTGTTGTAAACAATCCCATAGTATTTGATATGAGGGTTTTGTCGTAATATTTGATTTTGTAATCAAATAATGTACATTACGATCCGCTAGCGTTAAAGTAGCTATTTCACCTACATCCTTACTTGTTTTAAAAGCTCATCTACACAACCGAACATATTTCTAAACTCTTTTGCGATACCTTTATTCATCGCAAAATCACTTGAAACACAATGTGCAAGAGAATAATTCGGCGGCGCAGTAAATACATTACCTTTACTTCTAATACTTTCTCCATTTACAACTGATTATTCTCCACGTAATTAAAAAAATCTTCTATAGTAGATGTATCTTCAGTGTAGATACGACTTAGTGCATCTACGTTACCGTGTATCTTACTGGTCTGTGAATTACTTCAAAGTCGTATTCCGCCAGTGTTAAAGCCCAACGAGCTAAGCGAGAACTTGGATCTTTTAATGATAATAACCATTTTAAAGGTCTATGATCTGTTGTATTGTAAATTTTTTTCCCATAAAGATAACACTAAATTGTTTGATACCAAAAATTACCGCCAAACATTCTTGTTCTGTAACCGTATAATTTTTTTCTGCTTTGCTTAATTTTTTGCTTGCAAAAGCAATAGGTCTTTCAAAACCATCTCTCATTTGACCTAAAATAGCCGCAATACCAGAATTACTTGCATCGGTTGCTTAAAAATAAAGGTTCGTTAAAATTTGGGTAACACAAACCATATCAGATGTAATAGAATTTTTTAATTGATTAAATGAATTTACAGCATCGTCATTTAAAATAAATGTGATATTTTTCTTGGTTAATGAAGTAAGGGGTTCTGCAATCTGTGAGAAATTTGGAATAAAACGTCTGTACCAGCCTACTAGACCAAGAAAGGCTCTTACGTCTTTAACGGTTTTAGGGAGTGGATAATTTGTAACAACTGCATTTTTTCGGGGTCGGGTTTTATACCTTCCGTACCGATAATATGTCCTAGTATTTCACTTCTTGTTTGAGGAATTGCATTTACTAGGTTTTAGTTTTATGTTTGCTTCTCGCAATCTATCAAACACCAAACTTAATTTATAAATATGATCATTTATTCCTTTTGAATTAAACACTAGTATATCGTCTAGATACACTAAACAAACATCACCTGTTAATCCCGAAAGAGTCATATTCATAAATCTCTGGAATGTCATTGGCGCATTCATTAATCCAAAGGCATCTTATTGTACTCCCAGTGACCATCAGGAGTAGAGAAAGCTGTTTTTTCTTTACTTTTTTCTTCCATATTGATTTGATGATACGCTGCTGTAACGTCGAACACACTAAACAATGTGGAATCCCCCAAACATTTCTATGGATTCATGAAGATTCGGCAATGGGTAGTAATCGCGTTTAGTAACAGCGTTTAAACTTCTGTAATCGATGCACATACGCACTTTTTGTTCACCATTGGGTAACTGTTTCGTCACTAAAACAACAGGGGCAGACCAGGGAGAACTCGACGGTCTTATAACTTTAGCTTCTAATAACCTATCGATTTCCTTTTGTAAAATTTCACGTTGATAAAACGGTACCCTATACGGTTTCTTAGCGATCGGGGCAACATTTTTCAGTAATAATTTTGTGTTTTACTTTAGAAGTACTTGGGAGGGACATCTGAGGTACAAATATATCACTATATCTATTTACTAATTCATATAGTAATCCTGCAGTATGTTCATCTACATGCGAAAATCAAAATTATCACTATCGTTATTTTCGTTATTAGTCGTAACTGCATGAACTGGAACTCGCTTAACTTCGCTATTATGTATTGTAACATTTGAAGTTGCTACAGCTATAACTGTATTCTTTTTTAAAGTGATCGGATAGTTTAATACATTCATAATTCTAATAGGTAAATATTTATTGTTACACTGTGTTATTGTATTTCCTATCATTATACCAGTAATATCACTATCACTTATTGGTTCAACTAACACAAACTTACCTTGAAATCTTCGTTTTGGTGTATATAAATAATTTATTTCATGTCGTGGTGGTACTACAACGTCTTCGTTTAATTTTATATCACTTGTTAAGTTTTCTGGCGTATTATTACTACACATTTTAATTACACTGGAATTATTTTCCTGCGCTTTCACCTTATCACGATAATTATTACCTGTATTTTGATTTAAGTTGCTATCACTATCACCATCTTCACTAATATTATCTTGAGATTCTTTCACTATAACATTCACTGGAAAGTCGTAATGTTTAGCTAACTTATCACTATATACTTCATTTTCACTTTTATTTACTGTATACCTATTTGTACGTAAAATGTCCGCATCTCTCCCATTTTGCCTATTTTCTGATCTCTGATCTTTATGATCGTCTTCATCAATATCTATTTTATCTAAATCTTGGGTCTTTTGTATAAAATGCTTCACATCATCATTATTATTTACAGGAATTTTACCTTGCACAGTTCCAATATGTTTCTCCGTAACTTCTCTACACTTATTTATATCATTACGCGCAAATTTATTATTAACTTCACAGTCATTGATAACATTACAGTTAACATGATTCTTATTTAACGCATTTACCTTACATATCTCTATGTAATCGAGTTTATTAATGTTTGCATCATTACTAATAATTGGTAACACGTTTCCCCATAGTTTAAAAGTATCGGAACCAAAATTCATTTCTACAGCAAAATATTTCAAAAAATCACGTCCTATAATACCATCTGCGGTTATTGACAGATTGTCTGCACATACAACAAATTCAAAATGACTCTTTATTTGATTTTTAAATAATCCCAAATTAACAGAAGTAGTGCCTAGAGAATAAATTTCATGACCCGTAATACCGGTTAAAATTATTTCATTTATTTTGCTAATTTCCTGATTATTTACAAATTGTTGTTTAATTACCGATATAGCCGATCCTGTATCTATTAGAAATTTACAAGAAAGATTGTTAGCGAATAAGAAAATCATGCTAGGCGTTTCAGGACTACAATTTATGTGTATTTGTGGGATTTGCTGTATATTTATATTTGACGATGTATTTTGTTTATTTAATATATTTTGGTTTATTGCGTGCCCCCGGTTCGGGGAGTAAACGGTGGGCAGCTGGAGTTTAAAGGCTTTTGCTGATATTGGGGACGATTTTGTCGTGGTTTTTGTGCGGGTGGCGGATTAGCTTGCGAATAATTCTGGTTTTGTTGCCTAACGTTATACGTTGCATTAGGCTTGTATTTATTACGGTTTATATTATTACCTTGATTAGGCACCGCATTATTAAAGTGATATTTATAATTTTGAGGTCTAGAATTTGGATTAGAATTAGGTGGTCGGCTTGTGAAATTATTATTACGGTTGAAATTTTGGGATTGATTACGATGTGATAGATGCATAGCGGCAATCTCTAGCAAATGACCCTTTTTTCCACAATTGTGACATATAACATTTGATTTTAATAAAAATACAGAATTACTAGATTGTCGGCTTTTAAGCATTAATTCACCAAGTTCTTCCTGTCTAGCTAATTCCTCTGCTTTGTCAATCGTTAAGTTCTCTGTGCGCATTAACAAAGGTCCTAAACTTTTCATATATTCACGTTTTAATCCTACCTAATTGATTTAATACTAAATCTTGACATTTTTTCTCTATTCCCGCTTGTTCATCTTGCGTTGCTTTCGCTAAATCTTCAATTAAAATATCATTTCCTATAGTCTTTAAACGTGTAACAAATTCTGTAATTGACTCTTCATGTCTTTGAAAAGTTTTACTTAGTTTTATAAGGCCTTCGCCCGGTATACTAATCGGTGAAAATTTTTTAATAAATCTATCTTTAAAGTCTTTATACGAAATATTGGCCGCATCTAATTCTTTAACGGTTTTAAAATACTTGTAAGCCTCTCCCGTTAATCTATATTTAATAATTTTAATTGTTGTTCCTTCGTCCCAATTATCTAATTTTGACCGTTGTTCAATTTTTTCAAAATATTCAACGACTTTTTCTTTACCCGAAAAAGAATCTACCGTATTCGCGATCATTCCTAAAGTTACAAATGGTTGAAGATTTGCAATTTCACCTACTTTTACTTCAGGAACGTTACCCTCTACTTTAGCCATTGTTCAAAATTTATTATAAAAGGCGCACACAAAGTATTTATACAAAATAATAAAATAAAATAAAATGCAAAAAGAAAAATAACGAAATAAAAGAAAGCAAATTTGATTTACTACGGTCTAATGATTAAAATTATTTAGTAACCTGTTACTAGTACCGCTGCCACCAATGTAACACCCCGCTATCACTAACGGGTTGTTTTAAATATATTGAACCTTATGGGTTCGAAGTAAGCGAGGTTACTAGAGGGGGAATGAATAAAACACCAGAGTAAGAACTAAAGGAAACTATATTATAATTAAAAAAAAACATCAAAACGCCATAAAATTACATTAAAACAAACAGCAAAAAAAGGATATATAAAAAAAAAATATATATATAAAATTGGAGATTTCGAAGTATAAGTAAAAAGGGGAGGCGATGAAAATAATTAGACCGTAGAAATGCAAGCCAGAATAACTGTGCAGACTTACCCTTCTTCCTTTCGGTTACACTTATATTAAAGACAGGTAACGAACAAAAAGTAATAATATGACAAAAAAAAACAAAAACTACTAACACTTATTAAACACAAACTAAAAAAAAATTAAATAAGGATCACTCCCGGAGTCCAAGATGTTCTCACGAACACCGATCCCGAACTTCTCTTTCCGAAAGGTTTTCAGGGTACTCTTATCACCTCGTATATTACAAGATAGAAACAAGTGTAGATGTTCCTTCCATTACAACAATGCTTTATTTTCTTGTAAAACAATATACCGAAGACATCAACACTAGTTTCCATCTAATGACCATTGGTGTTTATCAGCACTTTTGATTTTTCTAGGATTTGCGAGTTCATATATAAAAAAAATGCCGATCTAGTGGCTGGCGTTGATCGAATGATCATACCGGAAATTGGTGTCGCGACTCACAGTTAATATGAGCTGCAGTATTAGAACTTGAAATTGTTAAGACGAACGGGAATCGAAAACTAACACCTTGACGTATACAAAGAAATGAAATGGAAATATATAAAGAAGAAAATAATTTAGAATATACCGGGTTATTACAACACCCTCCATTCTCGTTTAATTATTAACATACTATAACTTGGTTATTTTGTTATAAATAATATACTAATGGTGAGATTCCAAGCATATTTGTAGCGCCTGAGGTTCTGTGTTAGTCTGCATGCTTACAGATTTATAGATAACCTTACAGGCGTTACTGATATGTATAGAGTCCTACCATAAGTATAAACTGTATCTATAATTTTAGGATATCCCGCAATAACCAACACAACTTAGACGTTCGTAATTTAAAACAGAAATGGATTTTATTATTGGAGGTCTGGCAGCTAGTGGTGCAAGTATATTCAGTAATCCACTGGATGTGCTTAAAACCCGTATGCAATTGCAAGGAGAGCTAAAAGCCAAAGGTCAACACGCTGTACACTATAAAAATGTCTTTCATGCTGCTGCTGTTGTAGTGAAACATGACGGCGTTGTAGGATTGCAAAAAGGTTTAATTGCAGCGATTGGTATGCACTCCGTGAGGAATAGCATAAGGTTAGGTATTTATCAATGGTTTCATAAACATGGTTATCTCACCAATAAGCAAGGCAAAACGCTATTCCTAAATGGCGTTTTCATAAGCGCATTTTCTGGAGCGGCAGGAGCTTTCGCCGGAAGTCCTCTGTTTCTAATCAAGACACAACTACAATCTCAAGCAGCAAAGACGATCGCTGTTGCCATCAACACGGACACACTGGGATGATTCAAGCATTCAAGGACATTTATGGTAACCAAGGGGTAAGTTTTTGTTTATATCTAGCATTGACTGAACATATACTTTCATATTTATAAGTAAGATAAAATAATAAAAAAAGCATTTTAAGCAATTATTGCTAAGAAGACGCTTTAACATAATATTCAGAAAAATTAAAAAAAAGAAACTTTCATGCTAAATAATAATATATATTTTGAACATAAAGATATCTCAGGACTGTAGCGTAATAATAGATACATGAACATCCGATCACTGCTACAGAGATTTTATTAATTCGGAGAACATATGGGCTCCCATGATCAAGCGAAGACCGAATGAATTAGGTAAAAATAGGAAAAGATCTATTACCTAAACATACCACGTTATCTCTCTCTCTAGAAAGGAAGCATATTTATGAATGCTTTTTTTTACGCCTACTAACCCTTCGAAGTAACAAGAGATAGCGACGAATATGAACCATCCTACCCCTATGAATCCATGAAAATTGAATAGTGTGTAACATATCGTTACAGGGAAAATTCATTTTAGTGAATTTTAAGCTAATCATACTCCACACGCTTCAATCCCTAACTGCGCCGCGTGCCTATATAAATCGTGCATTTACCGCAATCGTGGCAGATTCCGCCGATACATAATGCTTCTCTCTGATCTGACCATAGATCGTAGTCGCTCTTCCGGTGTAACACAATAATAGTTTTCCGATCGTCTGATTGTAGACTGTAGTCGCCCCACGGACGTGACATAACGTAATTTTCCGTCTGGTGTGTGGTTGTGTTTCGTAGTCGCTCCTCGGGTGTGGCACGACGCAACCCGTCGCCCTTTGTTCGATTGCAGACCGAAGTCGCCCCGCGGGCGGGACACGTCGCGTAATTTTGTCCTTTAAAAATGGCGCCTAAGCGGTAAAAAGCTTACAATCCTTGAATAGAATGCTAGTTTCTCGTTTGATTAGCTTACTTTAATCCCCCTTAATTTCGCACTGCCGGCTTGAAAAACACCATTAGTTGTTCTTAAAATATCTCCCAGTTGTTTTCAAAGATAGCTATATTGTTGCTTGTTATTGAATTATGTTGGCAAATATTCTCTTATAAATGCTATATAAAAGTTTCTTCATTTTGCAGTGTAAATTATATTGCAGATTCGTGGCTTATGGAGAGGCTCATATGGTGTTATGGTCCGAGCTGTAGCCGGTTCATCTGCTCAGTTGGTGTCCTTTGCAAAGGCGAAAGACTATCTCGGAGAATATAAATACTTTCACGAACGTAAAGTGCTGTGTTCGTTAATCGCGAGTATTATCGGCGGTGTCTTTCAAACACTATTTATGCAACCTTTTGACTTGGTGACAGTCCGTTTATATAATCAAGGTAAGAGTACAGCTATTCTGCATACGTGTAATGTATCATACATGACATAAGATACCATTGTTCACAGAAGTAGTCCCTGGCGGTTTCTCATATGTCATTTTGTTGGAGCGGTAAAATAAACATGGTTGTTAACATGACCGAAATGAGTAGTGTGTGTTAGTTTAATTCCACAAACACGCCTACCAATTAAAATATTTAATAATTTATGCCATTATCTAGCGCTCTGTGCCATGAATTTCAATCATTTTATAAGAAAGCGGAAACTATTCCAAGTTCAATTAACATATCTTATGTAATATTAAGATTCTCGTGATTTGTTAGAAATCCACATACCTATATTCAAATTGATCAAAAGTTGGAAAACAATACACTGCTTGGCTTCCGAGCTGGAACCGCGTCCTAGATCTTCTTCTGACCGATGTTTCGTCCACAACCGTAAGGGACATTTAGGGCTGCTGCTGTTGCTGTTGACCGAAAACTGAGACTAACACACAGAGATACGTTTATATAAAGGTAATGATTACGATTCAGTGGATCATGACTATTTGGTCCAGAGGAGCAGGAAAAGAGGAAGGATTTCCAGGTGTTGTGTTGGATGTAACCGTCAAATCAGTTCGAGTTATTGGGATGTCTATGGATTTCAAGAGATTCTTGAATTTTACGGCTGTAGTAGTGAGGATTTGGACAGAGTTAAATTTGATTTAATGGTCGATCTCTAGCCTACGTTCAGCAAGCGCAGACCCAGTTAGGCGCACCTTCCGAGTACAACGTGTTATGAATCCGCTGGTTCATAACAACCGATCACTGTCTTATTTAATAAAAGACACACTTGCTTAACTACGTTTATTAACATGGAGGTTTAATGTGAGACGCGGTTTTACAAGAGATTCGAATTTTATCTTAAGACAAGTAATGATCGAGAAATCACTTATCTAACGTCGTGTACAGCGAAAGTACAACTCGAAAACGTCGAACAACAGTATGATTCTTCCTTTAACTTCTCTCGCAAGGTATATTTATAACATTGAAAAGCCGGGATCGGCAAAGATAGGGTATGTTCGATTCATGAGTGGTCTTTGGTTGTAGTACGGCTATTATAAACAAACAGAAAAACAAGGCTGCATGGTATAATTGGATGTAACGGCAAGACAACAGGAAATGTACGTGCCCATTTGGAAAATAGCATAACTGACAATTTAGGTACAAGAGCAATCTAGGTATTACATTTCAGGGGGATCCAGAACGTCGGCATATTTGATCTACAATGCTTTTCAAATTATAAAGTAGACATTGCGTTTAATAAAAAATGCTAAATTGGAAATTATACAACTGGTACAATAAACGTAGAAAAATAAGCTAAAGATTGTAAACTGAAATTGTAATAAACATTCTTCCATACTAAGGGTAATATAAAACTAATTACGGGTGATCCATCCGGAAAGAACATATTAAAATCTGACGTACACCAGCGTTCACAAGTAATAGGGGGTTAATGTTATAACAAACGCTCGTATTCTGTAACACGAGTGTCCACCGAACGCTTTGTATCACCAATTTAAATACTGCCACGCGAGTGAATGGAATTCACTAAGCACCAGGAGATTGGCGGTTGATGGGAAAGGACTCTGAAAGCTTGCAATTAATTTTAAAAACGGTTTTGATGTTGTGTCTGGTCAGGATTTTCCCCATACGTTTAGTAACACCATGTATATAATCTATATAGAATATATAGTATATAGTCAATGAATTGCTTGGGAGTGGGTTGTGTTTCGGATATGTTGGATTTAGGATAAATGTCGATTTATGGTACGCTGAATTTGATGTCTAAGATATTATTAGTTAGAGTTTCGGTAACATGGGATAGCCATCTGGATAAGGAATTAAGTACGGATATGGCATCTATATCTATATCCTCTGGACTAAGGAATTAATGACACCGTAATGGCAACGGTTAGTATGTGCAAGTTTGCGGTAAACAGAATGTCCCAAGGAACCACCAACAGCGACGATTCACTAGGATATCTAGGAAAGGAAGAGTACCGTCTTACTCGACATGCATGCTGGACTTCATGCTAATGTGTTGGGGCATTAAGGAACGTGAGGAAATTATTTAAGGAATCCTGTTCATGTGGCCAGATTACGAAGGCGTCATCAACATTTTGAATCAGCACTACGCTTTCTGGTGATAGAAGGTTAGGATTAAGTGGGGAACTCATGGCAATATCGAAACTTGCGGAACTGGAAATAGGCAGAAGTAAGACTCCACCAAGTTAGTTAAGTAATCCGGCTTGGAAGGGACGGAAGAGTTGGAAGATAGATGGATTAAATGTATATTATCGGATACAGAACCTTTGGTAAATAGGGATTCGACATCGAAACTAAAAGTAAATTCTGCGGATCTACTGCCAGTCCACTCAGTTTGTGGCCGAAATATTTGGAGATTTGAATCAAAGAATCACTGTTTGAGGATCTTGAAGTGCTTGTACGAAGGACTGTTTATGGGACTAACAATAGGACGTAAAGGAACCTTGGGTTTGTAGAACCTAAACTATACAGTCAACCCAAATCTACATCCATCAAGCTTCATTATAGAAGTCGAATCAAACGGTACTCTTCCTTTCTTAGATGTGCTAGTGAATCCTCGCTCTGATAGTTCTTTAGGACATTCCGTTTACCGCAAACGTATACATTTCGACCGTTAGCTGAATGCCTTTTCACATCATCATCCTGTCCAGAAGAGCGGTGTCTTAAATTCCTTAGCCCAAAGGGCTACTGCCATACCCAAACGTAATCCTTATCCAGAGTTCCTATCCCACGTTACCGAAATCCTAACCAAAAACTATCCGAGACATCAGATCGAGTGTGCTATACATAGACACCTTTATCCTGAAGCTAACATATCCGACCGTTTAGGGAAAATTCTGTTCAAACACAATATCCAAAAAAGTTTTTAAACCTAACATCCAAGTTTCAGAGTCCTTACCCATCAAAGATCATAATTCTTTCAAATCTGAGTCGTGAAACTAAGCATTCGGCGGCATTGTCCCAGAATGAAGTTGGGTCTGTGCTTGCTGACCATAGGCTCTAGACCAGCCGATTGAATTGGGTTGTGTAGCCGCCCAAACCCAATTCAAAACCTGTCCAATCTTATCGCGCAATTCTTACTACTCCAGCCACAAAATCTGAGAATCTGTTGTAATTCATAAACATCCAAATAACCTGAATCGTAATGAAGTCATCTTCTACACAACGCCGGAAGACCTGCTGTTTCCCAACAACCCAATCACAACCGTCACTTAACCGTAACCGGTTACCCCTAAATAACCCGTCCTCGTGTGTTAGTCTTTTGTTTCAGGTCGCAGCAGGCTTGAAGCATGTTCGCGATTGTGAACGAAACGTCGGCTAAAGAACGCAAAGGACACGGTTCCAATCTGGAAGCCAAGCAGTGTGTATAGTAGGGAGTTTACGATTTGTTTACGCGTAGGGTCATTGGAAAATAAGTTGCACCCATTATGCCAAATATGTCGAACAACAGGAAATTTTAAGCGTAGACTAAGACGGGATTACAATCGTAAGAGTGGCGGTTCACTAGAGAAGAATACATTACGTCACATGCGTTCTAACTACGAATATTGCTAATCGGCTTCCGTTTCTAGATAATAATCGAATGCTAGGCTGCGTATGTGTGCATAAACGTTACACTGCGTAACAGGTTGACTGATTGTACAATCTATGCTCTCCTGAATGTACTTACACTACTCAATTTAATACTATTTTTAGATGATTTTTTCACTTGGAGAGTTATTTATGGTTTTATTACTTCTACTTTGAAAACTGATAATAAAAATAAACGACAATTCTAAAAATTTTAGGAGTGAGTTCAGCTGAAAAGGTCTGCTATATAACGGAATCGTTGATTGTTTGTTAAAGTCTTCCGGACAGAGGGCGTTCCAGGATTCTATAAAGGCACTATAGCCCTTTACATGCGATATAGCCACCACATGGAGCATTGTGCCTAGTGTTTTGGGATATTTAAAAGGTTGGCAAGAAAGTATTTAGGAGATTTCTCATAAAGAAGAAACAGTGACGTGACGAAAGACTGCATATGGTTACGAAACTATATACTTCATGCGTTTATTGATGTACATAGTAGGATATTAACTGCAATTGATTTTTTATAATTAATAATATTTATTCGTTTTGTATCTTTTTTATTAAATTTGTATTGGATGAAATGAGCTTGTTAAAGATAGCCGATGCCGTGCAAAATTATTTTTTATTCACAATAAGAAACGCAGTATTGTATGTGTATGCATGATCTTCTACGATGACGGATAAGAACATACTAGCTAAGTTCATCATAAGATAACATAAGCATTTCAAACTACTTAATCCAAGTGCATACAGTAAATTGGCTAGAACTGCTTATAAAGAACTTCAATACGATAAATGTAGTAAAAAAGTATGAGCAAGTAATTAAAAATATCTCGACACAGGCTTATGAACATAAAATACATATAATATGTTTTAAGTTGTGTATCGCTAGTAGGATCACATAAGATCTATTGAATTTACATTTTTAATGTACCACGAAAAAAAGATTTATAATTACATTTAAAGATTTTTGCAAGATATCAAAAGGTAATTTAATTTACATGTTTTTTATTTAGTAAAATTCATCATTCAATTATAAAATACATATAAAGAATGGAATAAAGCAAAATTAATTGCCAAAATAATCAAGACAAAAGTTTGACTCAAGTTTATAAAATTAGAGCATAAAATGATTGAGTTTCTTCACTATTCATATTTTCTCTTTAATTCTGATGAAGACTTTTGTCTTCGATGGTACTACTTACAACTCATAAAGCGTATGTCAAAAATCAGTTGAAGCAAATGAAAATTTATAATGAAATGTTGTAAAAAATCCTGTAAAACAGTTATTAATAATTATCATTTAATGAAAGTTCAAAAGCACAAAATTGAGGAAATTTGAATTTTGTTGGACGGTTCTGAATGAGAGCCTGCGAGATGTATTGTCGGATCGCATGACGCATTAGCTGGTACATGATTGAAACAAACCTGTAGCAGGCAGGAGTCCAAGTAACGAAGAGATAGGTCGTTTTATTGGAACGAAGGGAAATCAAAACTTTCTAAGAGTAATACTTTTTTGGTTGCTCAAGATTTCATCCCTCGAATTTAAACGTCAAAAATAAATTTTGAAGTGCTGAAATTAAAAAATATAAATATCTAAAACAAGTTACTTGTTTCATGTACAAGCAACAAAGTTTAAACAAAATAAATAAATCTAAATTTCGAAAAAATACTTCTTAAAGAAAGAAAGCAGAAAGAAACAAATTTATAGGTGCTTTGGATGAGATGTAGAATTTTTACGGGTTGGCCAAGGGTGCGATGGGACCAAGACGCTTGTTATTATAAAGGGGCATTCAATTTATATAGTCGAAAGGTGCATTGTATAATTTTCACGCAATTAGTTGTTTTTGAAATTTTTTAGTTAGCCAATTATATGCTAATTCTCATGACAAAATGTGTATGGAATTT